>CAJVQA010009423.1:0-12102 GCA_910591915.1 Cetraspora pellucida | reverse complement strand
TAATAATACTTTAATAAAGAGCGCCAACTGCGCCCCTAGTCGCTAAAAGCAACAGGGATACTCAAAAAAAAAAAAAAGTTTTAATAAAAAAAAAAGCAAAAGAGATAATAAGCCAGATAATAAGAGACTTTAAGTATAAGAAAATAATAATGAGCCAGATTGTATACATAAACAATATAATAATAATACTAAAATTAAGTTACATATTACAATTAACAAAAATATTAGTGAAGAAAATAAATAAAATATACCAACCAATAATATATTTGGCAAAACAAAAAAGCAACTTACCAAGAATATTGAAAAACTGCATAATAGAATATAAGAATTTTAGTAGTTGCAGAACTTTCAACAAGAACTAATAATAAAACAAATAAAAGGTCTATTAGCAAAACTAAACAGAAAAGATAAATTAGGACAGCTAATAAAGTTAAGAAAAATACAGAGTTGTCAAAAAGTAAGTTTAATAGAAGACATATGAAAAGTAAAAAAATTGGCAGAAGACAAGTTATATTGAAAGAACAATTTAGTCTGTCTGATAATAGTTAAAGCAAAAAAGTTACAAATAAATATAAGTCAAAAAGTGAATTATAGACAGCAACTAGTTATAGTTCTAAAATAATTAAACTAGTAAAACTATAACTGCAAAAAAAAAGTAAAACTAAAATAAGTAAAGCAGAACTAATATATCTAAATCAACTACTCAATGTAAAAAAAAAAAGACCAATAACATGGCAGCAATTTAAAAGCTATTAGAAACAATCAAATAAAGACAAAAAAGCAAAGTAGTTCAAGACAATAAAAACAAAAGTACTAAACAGATTTGAAAGCAGAGAAGTTAAAAAACAATTTAAAACAGGCAAATGTAACATACAGGCAATAAAGATTAAATAGAAAAGTTTATTGAAAAACAGAAGAAAAAAAATAAATAGTACATAGTGCAATAGAGAATAGGCAATTAAAAAAAATAGTTAAAAAAAAGAAACTATTAATAGAATACTGGCAGATGCATAATATAGAAAATAACTTAATAACTAAAATTAACAAATGCAAAAAATGTATAAAAAAAGAAAAAACAGTAGAAAATAGCTATCAATATTGGATAAGAATCAACAACAAGATAAATATAATTTCAGATATGTTAATAGAAAGAAATAACAATATAATTAAGGCAGCTACTGACCAACTAATAGGATATACAAAAACAAAAAAGTTGAAAAAAAATAAACAAAACCTAATAGAACTTAAAATGCTAGAAGGTTTAGAAATAAAGTTAGTTAAGAACAAAAGCTAAAAGAGAACATTAGTCAAGAGTTAGTAAAGATCTTAAGAAGAAATATATTAAAAGACAAAAACAAATATATAATATATACAAATAATGCAGCAAATAGAAGAAACACAATGAACTCTTTTTTTGCAGATCTCTCGACCAAAATTTCTAGGAAGCAAAACTTAGCAAAACTCAACAAATAGACTAGAAAACAAGACTTGAGATACTAACAAAAAAGACAGAGCAGCAAAAATTGCATATAGTCTAATAAAAGATTTGAAGAGAAGTCTTAAAGTCAACAAAGAACAGCATATAGAAAACTCTTTACGAAAAGTAAAAATTCTTGTTTGGAAAATTGGGGAATTGTCAAAACCCTGTACTATAGATCCTTCAAGTTACACAAGAAGCTGCACTAGTACAAGCAAAATTAACAAACAAACATGTACATCAATTAGCTTAATCTAGATACAACATGTGATATAGAAACATATAGAAAACAGTTATGCAACATAAATAGAAATCTGCCAAAAGAATACAGAGAAAGCCTTAATGCAATTTTCACAAGAAGGGCATATGAGGTGATGAATAGTATGCATAATAAAATTTTCTTTAATGAAACAAGCAAGGCATATGCAATACTTAGCAGAGAAGACAATATTGTTGCAGTACTTACAAGACAGAATCCAAATGAAGTGGCACTCCTGCGAATAACAAAAGAAATACTAGAAAAAGCAGAAAGAGAACTGCCTAAAAAGAAGTTGGATTCTGTAGAATAGTACTAAGATAGATTAAATTCAGAAAGAAAGGAAGAACAGTAACAGACTAATGAGATAAAAGAAAGACAAGAAGAGTTAAAGATAGAGACAAAAAGGAAAAGTGAAGAGGATGAAGAGGCCAACCTGAGTTCACAAGCAATCATCCAAATGATAGAAAAAAAAGTAAGTACAGAGTTAAGACAGACAAATAATAACCAAATAGAAGCTGAATTATCCATTTATATGGAAAAAGAAGAGAAACAAAAAAGAGAACAAGAATAAGAAGATATAGAAATAAATGAAAAAGAATCAAAACAGAGATCAATGGCAGAAGAAAAAGAAAGGAAAAAAAGAAGAAAACAAGAAATTGAAAGAGAAATTGATATAGTGAAAGTACTACTTAAGAAAAGCATATGGGCACCAAGCAAAAAAGGCTGTAATCGAAATAACAGCCTACTTGCAAACATATCTGCACACAATGTATCTGAAAAGACCAAAGAAGAATGAACAAACTTTATTAGATAGTCACTAAAGAATAATGAACATGTCAAAAACATTGAAGAGGTTTTCAAAAGAAGAAACCTTTAGATAGAGGTAGACTTTGACTGCAAATACAGCAGAAGGGAGGCAATACAAAGAATTAGCAAAAAAGAAAGTGATTGGTACAAAATGATCACAGAAGAAGAAAGAATAGACCAGAAGAGAAAAAAGAAAACATATGATAAAGATTACTAAAAAGAAAAGAACAATACACCAAAGTTTAAAAAGATGGAATATGAACATCAAAAAAGCAAAAGAGAGCTAACAGAAGACCAAATAAATACTAAAGAAAAAGAAATACAGAAACATAAATATATAACAATCTGGGATCTACTAGCAGATATAAACAGAAAAGAGATTGAATATATGTGCAGAAAATTTAAAAAAGCACAGATAATAAGAATCAAGAGATCCAAATACAAGTCCCTCACAATAGTCTAAATTGAAGAGTCAGAAGAAGAAGACATGCCATGGTCGATACCAGTTAACAGTAACAAACTGGTAAGAGTAACAGAAGGTGAAGAGAATTATAAAGCAAGACAAAAACAGAGTTAGTATATAGCAAAAATAACAGAGCTGCTAGGCAATGCCTCAGAAGTCTTGCTGCTATGCTGCCTAAAGAGCAAAGATGCAAAATCAGTATATATTCTGCCAAACAGAAATAGAAACCAAAAAAAAACAGCAATAGTCATATTTGCGACAGAAAGAGAAATGAAGGCAGCCCAATCTAAACCAATTAGATACAACAATTTCCAAGTTTCCTGTCTAAATGAAAGAAGAAATGAAATAAAGAAAGAAGAAAGTTTTAGAGGAAGAAGAAAAAGAAGCTAGGAAAAAAATAGCCAAAATCAGAATAGAAAACATATAGAAATGAGAAGTGTTCCTTCTATACAAGTTGCAGAAGAATGGTTAGGAGATGGAAACACTTTTGACAGAAAAAGCTGGAACAACAGTCAGGCCCCAAACAGAAGATACATTAAAATAGAAAGTGATCCTCAGTTACAAAACATAGAAGAATGGTTAGAAGTTAAGATCACTAATGCAGAAAGAAATGATGGAAATATAACTGAAAAAAAGGCAAGACTAAACACACAAGTATATGCAGAAACAAGACGATGAAGGAAGTTTTAGGTCAAATCTTAGATAGACTAAATCGACTAGAGAACACTCAGCTAGGCATGAAAGAAGGCCTGGCTAACTGCTTCTGAGAGCATCTAAGTTGAACTCATAAATATAGATGAGGAGATTAGAGGTTTTCTGCACAGTGAGAGAAGGACTTTTGAAGAAAAAAATAAAGAAAAATCTCCTAATCCAGAAGAAGAAAAGAAAAGAAAAGGAAAAGAAAAAGCAGAAAACACAGAAACAAGATACAAGCAGTTAAAAAAGAAATAGAAAAAAGAAAGGAAAGAAATAAAAATCACATGTCACAACATTAATGGACTCAAGACCAGAGGTTGGAAATTAGAAAACCTGCTGAGTTGGGCAGAAGAAAAAGAAATAGCAATCTTGGAAATAATGAAAACAAACATTATAGAAAAAGAAGGGAAAATCTTGTTACATAATCTTAATACAAGGTTTAAAGGTCACTGAGCAAGTGCAGTATTGAATAAGAAAAAAGGATCAGGTATTGGAATCTTAATAGATGAAACTTGGGAAAAACATGCTGAAGCAGTTAAAAAACATAGCAAGTATATGATAGAAGTAAGGCTTTACTTCAAACAACTTATACTGATAATAATAAGGGTATATATTCTGCCAAATAACAAAGCAATATATAAGAAAATATAGCAAAAAATCATGGAAATAGTAACAAACAAGAGAAAGTATACAGAAATAGTCATACTTGGAGATTTTAATCACATAGTAGACAATATATTAGACAGACTGCATCTATAAACAACAGACTATAAAAAACTATCAATCTTTAATTAGCTTAAAAAGCAAGATTTTATAGACTTATTCAGAAAGTTGCATTCAACAAAAAGAGCATACACATTGTCAAGCCAAGAAGCAGCAACAAGAATTGACTATATCTGGTTGTCAGAAACAATCACAGCTGGTCTTCAAGAAGCCAATATAGAGGAAGCAGAAGATATAACAGATAGTGACCACAAGATACTAACAACAGTTGTATGGCTAAAGCATATAATGGTAAACCAGAGCAGTGCAGAAATTAAATGTAAAAACCAGATGAGGACAATATATTTGTATAAGGAAGCAAAGCAAGAAGATTAGGAAGAATATGCTAAAGAACTTCAAGCTCAATTAGAATGAAAAAAAGCACTAAAGCAGTTAGAAGAAGATAGTAAAAACATTTCATACAATACAGGCATGCTAGACCAAATATGGAACATAATAGAAGAAGCTATAATAGAAGCAGCAAATAAAAAAATTCTAAAGAAGAAGATATTCAATACAAAAGCAAATAGAAGACATCATCAAAAGAAGTCACAACAACATAAATACATAACTGAACTACAACAAATAATCAAAAGAGCAAAGATTAGAAGGAACCAAGAAATAGAAAAAAAAAAAGAAGAGATAAACAAGAAGCTTATAGTCATTAGTAAAGAGATAGGAGTAGTGTTACCAAAGCTATACAAACAATGGTCAGAAGCTTGGATAGATGATATAAAAGGCTGGCAAAGGATTCTAAAAAACAAAAAGAAAGAAGAGTGAGAATAAGCCCAAAGAAAACAGATAGAAGAAAATATAAATAAAAGATGTGAGATGATAAAAACCAACTAGAGACGAATGATTGCTAGCCTTCTAAACAAACCATACAAAAAAATAATTCTAGACAGATTCATAATTCAAAGTGAAGACGAGACCAGTCTAATTACAAAGTCTAAAGATGTTATAGAAGGTCTGGCAAAACATTTCAGAAATCAATTCAGAAAGTAAAGAACCAAACTAGAAGAAATGCCAGAGGAATAGATAGAAGTATACAACCCAAAAGAGTGGATCAAGGAATCCTGATATAAAAAGTTAGAAGAAAAGATAGAAGAGAAGGAATAGGAAGACATATTAAGAAAACTTAAGGCCAACACAGCTTTAGGAATTTCAGACATAAGCTATACTTTAATAAAACAAGCAGGAAGAAAATTACAAAAAATCTTTAGAAACTTTGCAAATCTGGTTTTAGAAACAGATGAAATGCCAAAAAAGTAGAAATAGCACAAGTCTATCCAATCCCAAAAAATGTAAACTAGGAATATAATCTGAACAATATTAGACCAATAGCATTAATTGAGACCTTTAGAAAGTTAGTCACAAAAGTAGTAACAAAAAGACTAGCCAAGATATTTATAGAAAGAAAAATACTTAAAGGACCAAATTACACAGGCCTGCTTGGCAATTCCACAGAGCAACCAATACATATGCTAAATATGATAATGGAAAAGGCATAAGAAAAAACAAAGAAATATAGATATTTCTGCAAAATATGAAGAAAGCATTTGACTTAGTCCTATTGGAAAGCTTGAAGTGGGCACTTAAAAGAGTTAAAGTATCACAAAGAATAATTAAATATATTATTAATCTCTTCTGTAAACATCAACTCAAAGTGATTACAGCTTATGGCCTAACAGAAGAAATAACAGCAGGAGATGGTATAGATCAAGAAGAAGTGATTTTTTCACTTGTTTGGTGGCTCTTCTATGATTCACTGTTGAAAAGAATTCAAAAAGATAGATCACTAGGCTATACAGTAGTGCAAAAAAACATTAGAAAATGCAGACAGTAATTGTATTACAAAACATAGACAAGCAACGATTGCCTATGCAGATGATACTACATAAATTACAAACAGCAAAGACCAAATGCTAAAAATTCTTGGAATTGCAGAAGAGTTCTTTAAAGTGAATGATATTGAAATAAATAGAGCAAAATCAAAGCTTATAGTAATGAATTCTAGACTAAAGAAAGAAGATAAAAAAATTACATTCAGGCAGAGTAGAATAATAGAAGAACCAAAAAACAAGATTGTGAGATCTCTAGAAATTTGGCTAAACAGTAGAATGAAAGAGTCACTAGTCTGCAAAAAAGCAAAAAGAATAGTTAACCAAACAGATAAAGATCTTAGATATAAAAAAATGACAATGAGCCAGATTGCATATATAAATAATACAATAATAATTCCAAAATTAGGATACCTTTTGCAGTTAACAAAAGTATCAGAAAAGATGATCGACAAGATCTACCAGCCAATAATATGTTTGGCAAAACATAAGTGCAATATGATAAAAACAACAAACAACTGTATAATTGAACACAAAGATCTGGGTAATTGTAAATTATTAAGTCAAGTGATAGCAACAAAGCAAATAAGCAGTTTATTCACAAGACTTAACAAAAAGACAATTTAGATAATCTAACAAAACTTAGAATAGCTCAAGGGTATCAAAAAGCAGGCTTAGTAAAAGACATTTGGGACTCCGAAAGAAGACCAGAAGAAATAATGTATTGGAAACACAATTTAGCCTGTTAAACAATAGTTAAAGCAAGAGAGATGAGAATTAATTTCAAAACAAAAGATTACCTATAGAGAGTACATGGCTATAGAACAAGCATAAGAGACTTAGTTGGGGTTAAATTATGGACAGCAAGTAGTAGTACAATAAATAAATAGGGTCTAATATATTTGAACCAACTCGTAGACATGAAAGGGAAGAACTTAATTACATAGAAACAGCTTAAAAGTCTTTTAAGACTGTCATGTAAAGGAAAGAAAGCCAGATGGTTTAGCAAAATAGAAGGAAAGATGTTAGTGACACAAACAAGTAGAGAAATATACAACCAATACAAGATTAGAGATTACAATACACAGGCCTTAACAATCAACTGGACAAAGATATCTGAAGACAGAAGAAAGAAAGAGTGGATTGTACACAGACCAAAACACAATCTGCAATTTAGTAAAATATCAAAGAAGAAAAAGAAAAAGATCTTAGCAGAACATTGGCTACTACAAAAAGTAGAAGGCAAGACATATACTGAGATAAGTAAATGCAAAGGGTGTAAGAACAGAACAGAACAAGTGACAAACAATTGTGAAAAGTAGATAAGGTGAAATAATAACTTAAAGGCAGTTTCAAAAACATTAGTAGAGAAAGGCAATAACAAAATTAATGCAACATTAGAACAAATGCTAGAAAATAGAACAATAGAAGAATAGAGAAAAGAAGAAAGTGGGCTAATCAAACTTAAACAAATAGAAGAATTAAAGACAGAATTAATCAAGAAACAAGCATTTGATAGTAAAGTTGAAGATATCATAATAGAAGTCCTATCAAGAAACAAGAGAAGAAACAAAGACAAATACACCCTTTATACAGATGGAGCATTATATAAAGGAGAAGGAAAAGATAGTATAGCAAAAATGGGTATCAGTTAGATGCAGGTTAGTGATAAAAAAAACTGGCCAGAAGAAGAAATAATACTGGGACTCGAAAGTTGGCTCTCAGCAATGATAGCAGAATTAGCAGCAATATGGTTAGCAATTTTAACTATACCAGAGGGGAAAGGCATAGAAGTGTACACAGATAGCCTTGCAGCATTAAGGTACATTAATAGAGCAATTCAAGCGATAGGAGATGACAAAGTTCTAAAAAAGAAAAATATAATGTGAATAATGAATATTGTAAGTCTACTCAAAAGCAAGAACAATAAAATAGAATTAGTTAAGGTTAAAAGTTACAGCAATGACAAGTGGAACAACAGAGCAGATTTGCTTGCAAAGAAAGGAGCAATATGTAGAATGACAATATTTACAGAGAAAATTAAGTGTGACAAGATAGAGTATCACTTAGAATAGGAAAACAGGAAAGTTAATATACCAACAAGACTTTTTTGTAAAATAGTCATGAATGCCAAAATCAGAGTGAGCTAGAGAGAAACAAACCCAATTCGAGCACTGAAGCCAGAAACTGAGAACACTCAATATGACTGGTCAAGCTTTTGGAAAAAGATGAATAGAACAAAAGGTGTACATTGCATGACAAGAAAACTTAGTACAAGAAGAGCTACAGCAATTAAATGCATAATAGATAGCCTACTAATGCTAGAAGAACTAAACAGAAGAAGACCAGAAATTTATATAACAACTAACTGCCAAGTATGCCAAAGAGGTGAAAAGGAAACCTAAGCACATCTAGCAAGCTGCATCAAACAAAAAAGCTTGTGGAAGAAAATTCAAAAAGTAGCAATAGCAACAGCATAGAACAGTCTTAAAGAAAATGAAAGAGTTAGAATTCTACCTCATGTGTTATATGAGGCATTATTTGGAAAAACAGAAGCAGAAGAAATTACGAATAGAGCAGCTTTAGTAAAAGTGTTAATAATGAATGAGGTTAGAAAAAGGATCAGTCAAATTCTAAATAGACAGGCAACACAAAAATGCATGGATATAGTAGTAAGAACAGTATAGAATACATTTTATAACCAAGTATGAAGAATCCGTTATGAAAAAATACAAGAATAGAAAAAGAAGGTTAATATAACAAGCAAAATGAAAAAAGGTGCTTGAACTAGAAGAAGATCAGAGAAAAGAACAAAGAAGAATAAGACAGCAAAAGAAGAAGAAAAAGAGAGAAAATTGGAAAGAGTGAATCAAATAAAGAAAAAAGCTTGAAAGACAATTGATATGCTTGTCACAGAGAAGGGAAGACCCTTCTGGTATAGCTTTAAGTAGTTAGACAAGCAGTCTATCTCTAACTGAGATAGTGCGGCAGGTTGCACTTAGGTACTAATAGGATGGCCGAGTGATGCTAGACTTAAGTATTAAAAAATTCTATTTAATTATAAATATAAATAGTTTCAAAAATCTTAATAAAGTACTAGCATAACTGCTTAAGGTTAAAAAAAAAAAATAAAAAAATAGAAGAAACAAAGAAGAAACAATAGAAAGAAACATAGATATAAGATAGGTATAAACAAGTAAAACACAAGGTTAGTCAGAAAAGAAAGTAGCATTAGAAATAAAAGAATGATCTATATCTATAACAGCTGAGGTGCTAGCAATATGAGCAGTAGTATTAACAATATCAAAGAAAAAAAAACTAGAAATATTTATAGATAGCAATGCAGCAATTAGAAATATTAGTAAAAACTTAGAGTATATAGATAAAAATAAAGTTTTTAAGAGAAAAAATGCTTTATAAGTATTGAAAATAACTGATATAATTAGAACAAAAAACATATAGATAGAGTGGGTTAAAGTAAAAAGTTAAAGTAAGAACAAATAAAATAATAAAGCTGATAGCTTTGTAAAAAAGAGAACATTAAGCAGAAAAATAATTTTTCTAGAAGAAGTTAGTCATAAAGAAATAGAATATTGCCTAGAGTGAAAAAACAAATAAATAAACTTACTAGCAAGACTTTTATGTAAAATAGTAATGAATGCCAGATTAGGAGTAGAGTAAAAGAAAACAATAGTAATTAAGAACATAAAACCAATAACAGAAGCAATAATCTATAATTGGATATATTTTTAAAAAAGATTAAAGTCCTCTAAAAAGGTATATTGTTTAACAAAAAGAAGCAGTGCAAGAAAAAGTACTTTTATAAAATATATATTAAACAAACTTCTGATTTTGAAAAAACTTAATAGAAGAAGGCCAAATATATATACAATAGCAGAATATCAAGTATGCTAAAGCAAAGTTAAAAAAATGCAAGAACATTTGGCATATTGTAAGAAACAAACAAACTTATAAAAAAGAATACAAAAAGTATCTATTATGATAGCATAAAAAAGTTTAAAAGAAGATAAAAAAATCTGGATCTTACCTTATAGCATAACTCTGATACTTTAGTATACTTTTGCCTTTTTATCTGTCTTTTCACCTGACTTTTTACCAAACTTCCAATCTAGATAGTCTGTATAAAACTATGACCAGTTTATTGATATATCAGGTTGACTCGATATTCTTTTTCTCTGGTTCATTCTAGCAGCCTAGTTAGTGATATCCCAAGACTCTTAACCTGAAGGTTTTTGCCTATCTGGCTACTATAACTAGGTATTATGACCTTGGTATCCATTTCCTTAGGCTAGTCTTTACAATAAGGCTATTAAAGATCTAGCTATCTCTTTACTTGAATCTTCTCAAATAGACTTTTTGTTATCTAATTTCAACAGATTTACATAGTCACAAGGACTTATTTAATGTTTGTACTACCCAATTGTTAGTTTGCATTCCTTCATATAATCACAGACCTTGTCTCAAAGAACAATGTCATATAACTTATTATATGAATGTTCTATAACCTGCCAGTCATGCTAGAGTAACTGTTATTATAAGTATTCTAACCTAATCATTAGTAACAGTTGCTGTAATATAAATATTACATAGATGATTATTCAAATTTTCATCATCAATAGGATTTGAACACCCAATCTACCACTTGAAGGGTTGACAACCTAACTACTTCACTAAGTCACCACACCCTTCATTTTGCAATTATTACTAAAAGTTATTTCTTTAGTTCTAATACAATTTTCTTTTCTAATTAATTATATTTTTGCCTATTTGTAGCTATATAAAATCTATTCTTTTTAGGAATAATAATTATAGCATAGTAGTTAGGTTGTTATCTCTTAAGTAACAGATTTAGTATTCAAATCTTATATATAATAAAATATAAAAAATTATATTTGTGTTATAGTAAACTGTTTTGACAATTTGCTGAATTAGTATTTGTAACTTTAAATTGCATTATCTTAAATAAGAGCTTAGGACATCTATGCAAAATATAACATTATATGGTTTGGTGCAAAAAGGTTGATACATAAAGATCATTACCTAAATTTCTTCTATGATTCAAAACTCAGAAATCAAATCGGATAAGTATAAAATTTATATAAAAAGTTAGAATTGTTTTGAATTTTAAATTTTTCTCACAAAGCTTATTTTTTTTTTTCTATTGATAAGTTGAAACAAGACTGAAGTTTCTTGACCAGCAATGAAAAAAAGATGATTGTTCATGTTTATCAGTACTTTTTAGCTACCTGACAACACTAGCAGCAATGCCAAGTTTTAAAACTATGCAAGGAAGTTGCTAAGGTTCTTGGATTTGAAGAAGTATGTGGTTGCTGAGTATAATAAAGGCAACAATAAAGAACCTTTACCACCTAAAGTTTATGGTCAGCCAAAAAAAAAGTTGGATAGTGATCTTGTTGGACTTTTGTGCAGTCTTATTCTGGCTGCAAATACCTCTAATGCCCCATTATTCACATCAGTATTATGTTAAAAGCTTGAAGAAAGTAGGTTTATTTTTTCAAAATGGTAGTTATTTCATGTACTGCATGTGTTGAGTTATTATTATGGTCATAGTAAACATTAGAATATGTTACATAAATCGCAAGAAAATATTAGCTTTCATAATTGTTATTTGAGACATCAGTTTAAAAATTTACAAGAGAAAACTCTTTCCTGTTCACCTCTGATCGGGAAAGGAAAACAAAAACAACAATCATAAAGTCACTAAACACAAAACAAAACCTAACAAAAAAGTCCACCTCAAGGGCCAAAGCCCTTG
>CAJVQA010009422.1:0-12102 GCA_910591915.1 Cetraspora pellucida | reverse complement strand
TTACATAGGTGATTATCCAAATTTTCGCCATCGATGGGATTTGAACACCCAACCTACCACTTGGGGGGTTGACAACCAGATCACTTCACTAGGTCGCCACACCCCTACTGAAATGTCTTGATAATATTCTAATGAATGATTTATTCCATAGATATTATTGATCGGTCATTTAGAATATGCTTTTGATAAAACTGTAGCTATTGTCACTGAATGTGCTCGAATATATCTGTAGAATGCATCAGATGACCACCTGCTGATTTTTTAAATAAGTGGCAATTGTACTTTCCGCATAACCAATTCTGTTGTGCCTCCTGCTCTGAAACTGTGCCCTGTCACATCTGATTTTGGTAAGAGGGATTTGAGTATATTTATAAACCAATGCTTTGTTGCTGGGTCACCATTAGCTTTCACGAATAGAATATCATTTCCTTTAGCATATGCTGGGTCTGTTCTGGGCATAGTTCATCATTAGTTGAATTAATGATTAATGTCAGGCATTCTGTTGTTTTGTGAGCTTTTGTTTTGGAAAGCTGTATTGTTGCTAAAGTGTCGTTACCAGTCTTGTCGAATTTTAAACTCTGCACCTTTGGTGCATTATGTATTTTTTGCTGGCACTGTGGTAATAATTCTCTTAGTCAGGCTAGGCCATAAAAGGCCACCAGTGATATAGACCAAAACAGTATATATTCTGTGTTGCTAAAGTTTAATCTGTCATAAATACTGTGTAGCTGTGTTCTTGTAATATGCTCTTTCTGATATGTTGGATGAAATATGTAGTTGCTCTCTATTGTCTTCAAAAGCTGTTTTATTAAAGGATCATAGCAAACATTGTTCCATTCAATATGATTCATAGTATAGAAATGTTTCAGAGCAGATAAATAAGATATAATAGTTTATGGCATAACTCTTGTGTGTAGATAAGCAATAAACTTCACTAAGTTCTCCCTTGATATAGGTCATATTAATTTATTGTTATTTAACCATCCTTGTTCCATCGCTAACTTTTGGTATCTTTTTGTTATAGCATTGTATGTTCTGTACATTGAGGGGTTTATTCCTAGAATTTTTTCAGCTTGCTTGTTCAATGCTATCATGGTTAAGGGATATTCATTTGTTTGTCTTGCTGTTTCTTGTTGTATTATATTATTTCTTAGACCTATTATAAAAGTGATGGAATTGTAGAGACTAGGTTAGTATAGTTGTTTGGAATTATTAGTTGTAGAAAGCATGCATGGGGATTTCGTATCATGAATTCTCTATAGCCATTGCATGACAGCAAATCTGCTTCTATATTATCTTTTCCACTTATATGTTCTAATTTGACTGAAAAGTTTCTATGAATTTGAGCTGTATACATTTCAGCTATTATTTCGTTTATTGTGGAGTTTTTACAGTATTCTGCATAAAATGATTCTGCATTGGCCAGGTTGTCGGTCCATATTATCAAGCATTTTTGTGTCCATAGTGATGAAAAAGTAAGTATTGCAATAAGACTTGTCAGAAGTTCATGAATCTGAATGTTATAGTTTGTTAGGTTCATTGCTCTGGACCAGTTAAATGTAGTGAAATACATGTTATAAGTTGCCCTGCCACCCAGATTAGATGCATCTGTAAATAAGTTTTGAACTTTGGGTTGTAGCCATACTCTGTCTTCTAAGAAGTACATACCAGACATTCTGGAAGAATTTTTGATCACTATGTAATATTTGTTTTCATTTGGCCTGTTATTTTAACATGATATTTTGGTTTTTTAGAAATTTCTAGAGCCCTAATAAAACATTGAACAAAAGATCTGCCTTGAGAAATAATTTGACACAACCACATGAGTGATTCAACTAGTGACTGTAACTCTTTTTTGTAACACCATGTTCTTTTGTTCCATTCTAATAACATTTGTATTATTTTAGCCTTTTTTGGTTCTGGTAATGATGCAGACAAGGCTACAGTATCAATGTATATTCCTAAGAATGTAAGTGCAGTACTTGGACCTTCTAACTTTGATTGCTTGTATGGGACATTCATAATCTCTAATATTCAAAGGAATTGGCATAACTCTTGTTTTGCCTGACCTTGTGAAATGATTAGAAAATCATCAACATAGTGAATAATTGACCTGATCCCATGTTGGACTGCAATCTAGACAATAACATCTGCAAACCAACAGAATATGCCGCCTGATGCTCTGTTTTCAAATGCTAATGCTTTGTCGAAGTAGATATTATCTTCATATTTTAGGCCTTAAAGAACCTGGTCTACTGGATTTACTGGGAGTATGTAGTAAGCATCCTGAATATTAACCTTTGATAGCATACAGCCTCTCCCATAATGCATTATCCATTCAACTGCATAATTTATATTTTCATATTTTGTTGCAAACTCGATTCTATCTATTCCGTCATTTATGCTTGCCCCAAATGGTGCTAATAAATATGAAATAACTCGATATGCTTGAGGTCTTGTATCTTTTTTCTCAACTAATCTGCATGGATTAATTTGAAACATTTTGCATAGTGGGCTTGCTAGAGAAAATGGTCCACATATACGACCAACTGCTAGTTCTTTGTCTATATAGTTTTTAAAAGCTGTTGGTTCTATGCTGATTGATTTTAAGTTTTCTTAAATCAAAGTTGTATGTTTTCTAAAAAAATTAAAACAAAAGCCTTGTTCTAGACCTCTGATTAAATATTGAATAAATGGGCAATTTGGATGTTTTTGTGTAAGGTATTTGAATGCTAGTTTATTAACAGGTGTTGTTATATTAAATAATGCTGGGTCTAGTTGTGCTGCGATTTCCATCTCTTCCTATGTAAATAGATTTTATTTTGGTGGAGATGCTTCGATAGTTGAGCATACAGATTGTAGTAAAGGTTTAATTTGAGATGCAACTGTAAACCCTCGGGATAGTTTAAACTGTGCTGAGTATTTCATATGTGCTTCTCATCTTTTTGGTATGCTAGCTGTTGGATATAAGTCTTGTTAGTATTTATGCTGTTTTTTTTTTTTTTTTTTTTTGAAACCAATCATCTTTATAGTATGTAAAATTATGCAATATATGACCTTTATATATTGTTTATTATATATTCAATGACTAATACAATGTATATATTTATTTCTATCTGATACCAATACTATCACTATCATTCTTGCTTATTTATTCTTTTTTTTTTTTTTAATTATTTCTTACTGCTTTAAGAATAATCTCTTGATGCACTTATTTGTTTAAACCTATTGTTCTTGTAAAAGCATGACTTTTCATTATAACCTGTCTTCTTACATATAATACAAGCATGTACTCTGCCACAGTCTTTCTCTTCTGCACAAGTTCTTCTGTTTCAGTTAATGCAAATTTCGCGACCATCATTCTATGATGTATCTAGCCAACCAGGATGGCACACTTCGATCCTGGTTCTCTTAGCTATAGTTAGAGATGGAAAAGTTAGCTTAGGTTTGGTTCTGGTTCCAAAACCTTTAGGTTCTATTTTATAAACCTTAAAACCAAGTTCTAGAACCTAGTGCTAAAACTAGGTTCTAACCTGGTTCTGAAACCTGGTTCTAGAACCTGGTTCTGGAACCTGGTTCTAAAACCAGGTTACAATTTCTTTTAACCAGGTTCTAAAACCAGGTTCCAAAACCAGATTCTAGAACCAGGTTACAATTTTCTTCTAACCAAGTTCTAGAACCTGGTTTCAGAACCTGGTTCTGTCACTGCCAAAATTTTTCACGTGATCAAACAGTGATAAGTATTCGAGATCAGATGTAACATAACATGATTGAGAAATCTTTTTTTGTTAAAAATCGCTTATTTTACTAATTATTCATTATCTTTCTGATCATGTTTTGCAGGTGATTTTGATGGTTAATATTATTTATGTCTTATTATGCAAAAGGAACAAAGACTATAATCATCAGTTTCTGCACAATAAAGTACTATAATATTTGCTTTTAATTATCCTGTTTATTCGATTATCTGTCAGATAAAAAAATGGATAGGCAGATCACACTCCTAATAAGTAAATATTTGTTTCGCCATTACTATACGTAGTTAGATTTAAATACATAAAAAATTTGGCTAAAAAAGCTAACAATAATACATAATATTTTTGGGAATTAAATTTTAAAAAAAAAAATAAAATTCACCAAGTTTTATATGATATAAACTAAGTGTTCGATTGTACCGTTTTTTAATGAAAAAATAAACTATCATTATAGCTTTCTAGGATCAGTTATAATTTTAATCATTATTTTGTAACATCCTTTTTTTAATCAGATTCAGCCTATATAATAAAAATAAAAATTAATAAAGATATATTTTATTTTTACTTAAACTTAAATACTAACTGGTGTTTTTATAACAATTCCATTTTCAATCCAGCTTTTAGTGCACAAAGATGCTTTTGAGGTTTCTGGATTGAGACGGTTTCGGGTATGTGATATGGTATGCGCAGCTACTGAAAATGCTTGTTCGCAAGCTACACTGGTCACTTGGATTGATAAAAAATCTCTCGCTATACATGCTAATGTTGGAAACTCTTTTGCGTGTGCCTGCCACCATAATAAGGGCATAACATTTTCATCACAAGGCAAGGCTAGGTATCATTCTAATTCATCTGCAGTTTTTTGATTAGTTTTAGAAATTGATTCATGACGTCATTTAAGCTCGCAAAAGTAATCGCACGTTGTAATAGTATCATCTTTTACTATATTAGAAGAAACATGTGTTAATTTATCAGATGTAGAATATTTATCAAATATTTCTCTAATTTGATCAATTGCTTTAGTAGTTCGATATCCTATCTCAAATAATGAAAGTTTGGTTCCTGGATCAAGAATTGTTGCAACAGTTGTTGCATCATCAATTATAGTTTCATATTCTTTAATTTTTTCACTAATAGATGCTGCCAACATATATTGATTAAATTTATTATTTTTTATATAATCCTGGAGATATCCTTGAATACTGCTAAATACAAATCAAATATCAGCAATTGTTGGATATGAAGATGCAGATAATAATTTCATGGCTTTTTCTAGTGGCTCCATTAGAAGAAGGATTTTCTGTTTAAATTTTAAATTATATAAAAAAGTAATACCATAAATTCTCGAAATAATAAACACGAGCATTATTTCAAATCATATCCTCTGAAAATAGTATTGTTAGTTTTGAAATAATATCCATGCACATTCCAAGATAGCACATACTTCATAATAGTTCTATTCATATATTTTTTAACTTTCATAATAAAATATTTGCATATAACAACTGTGAAGAATCTTCACAGATATCACATGCAAACAATTTTATTATGTCAGTCAGTCAATCGTGAAGATTGTCTAATGCAACAAAAGAACACATTACTGTAGAAGTTTGCTTATTGCGTAAATTAAAAAAATTGATTTATGATTTCACGGATATACTTAAAATCAGTGTTGGTCGATGACCTAAGTTATAACATTTTTTCTATATGACCTTGGTTATATAATCATATGACCTTTTGGTCATAGTCATATCGGTCATATTAAATGCTAATAAAAATTTTTTACTTTGGTTCTTACTATATTAAAAAAGATCATAAGTTATATCAATCTTCATTATGACTGAATGACCTATGACAGGCCATAAAGATCATATAAGTCATTTAAGGTCATAGACCAACACTTCTTGAAATAATGCCCAGATATTCAAAATAATATGCAGATGCCCGTTATTTTGAGAATTTACAGTATTTGAGGCTAATAGAAAAAAAAACAGTTAAATGTTAGATATATTCATGAAAAAATCCAAACTTAAAATAAAAACTTACAATAGAGTTTAATTGTCAGTATGATGTATCATACAAGTAATAATTAATTATTTCTATTTTTTACCTCAATTTTGCTCAATGTTTCTGCTTTTGGCATTAAATTTTGAATATCATCATGGTTGATAGCCAACATTCGTAAAACACCTTGCATTCGGATCATTTTTTTTAACATATAGTAAGTACTATTCCATCTTGTTGCAATATCCAACTCTGGCTTTAATTAATCTATTTTTTGCGCGAGACATAAATTTCTCAATTCATCACATAAATATACTGAATTTTTGAGTTTTGACATTAATGACCGAATATTACCAATTTCCTGATCAATAATCTCGAGTCCATGATGTGCAGCTAGATTCAGAACATGAGCAGTGCACCAATAATGATGAAAGGCCTGACTATCTAATTCTTTATTTAGATTATTTGCTAAGGTTCTTCCACAAACCAACATTGCTGATGTGTTATCAGTAGTAAGAGCCAATGTCTTATCCATAAGGTTAAATTCTACAAGAATATTATTAATAGCAGTTGCAATATTCACCCCTGTATGACGCATATTAAAAGGAACAATATCTAATAAAAATCGATGAAATTTCTATTGTTGATCGATATAGTGAATTGTGATTCCAAGGAAAGCTTCATGGTTTATAATTGATGTTCACATATCTGCTGTTAAGGCAATTTTTCCTGAGATTTTAGATAATGTATTAATTAAATTACTTCTTTGTTCATTAAAATAACTAATAACCATATCTCTGACTTGATGACGATTGGGAATTTTATAACATGAGTCAAAGATATTTATCATCTTAATAAATTTTTCATTTTCAACAACACAAAATGGTTGCTGGTCTAAGATTATCCAACTAATTAATGCAACATCGCATTCTTTTTTTTGCTTTTCAGGCCACGGATTGTTATAAAAAATGATAACTTTGATTGTTGAGTTTTAATTCTTTCAATTTTTATATTATGTTAAATACTTAAATGCTTTTCTAAACTAGAATTTCCAGTTTTACTTGAAAACTTAAAACTGCATTTAGAACAAATTGGTCTATTGGGTTCTTTAGGTGCAAAATTAAAGTAGTTCCATAAAGGTGATGGTTTGGTTGATGAAACCATATCTGTTTCTGATACTGTTTCTGATACTACTTCTGAAATTGGAGATGATGTAGTATTTCTTTCTAATGTTGAAGATGATAAAACTGCATTGTCTTCTGATAAAGGAGGTGGTAAACTAGTATCCGTTTCTAATATTGGAGATAGTGGTTCATTGTATGGGGTATAATCTTCTTCGTAGCTATAATCAAAATCTTCAGGATCCATATTTAATGATTAAATTAAAAGTTGTTAGTGATTTGACTTTCATGGTATATATAGATATTCAGTTAACAAGATTCTATTTTACTTAATATGTGCCTTCATTTTTATTTGGGTTTATTATGCTAACCTCACATTGATATGCACACCGTGGTTTTAACAATAAAGCTAATTAAAAACTCAATTATACTTAAAGAAGTATATTTTAAAAGCAAAGATCAATTAGTAGGTGATATGCGTAGATGTATGCACTGTTTAGCTTCAGCTGTGAACTTGAATAGTTAAAGATCATTGTATTATGGTAAAATTGGGATGCATTCGTTTATCAAGAACAGAGTGATATAAAATATCACGAAGTGCATAGTAATGCAGTACCATAAATGTTCTCAAATAGATCATTTGGGGAAAAAGATATAAAAAGTGCTCAACTTTAATAAAAATATTTTTGAAATCATTGTGATTACTCTGTAATTAAAAAATCATCGCAGTTAAAGTTAG
Organism: Cetraspora pellucida; assembly: GCA_910591915.1. Taxonomy (NCBI): domain Eukaryota; kingdom Fungi; phylum Glomeromycota; class Glomeromycetes; order Diversisporales; family Gigasporaceae; genus Cetraspora; species Cetraspora pellucida. The sequence continues at coordinate 4,483 of CAJVQA010009422.1, read as the reverse complement.
CTCAATCATTAAACTGATCATGATCTGTGATATGTTAACCAAGTTAAAATTGGGAATGAAAGGAATTAAAACCTGTTTTTCTAGTACGACCATTACTCGAAGTTGACCAGTTCCAGTAATCTTACAATTTATTGGGTAATAAATGTAAGGGTGTAAATGCATACAAAATTGGCATGCAAATTTAGACTTTCACATGTTACATCTCGAGAATTGTGCAATATTGATATACTATATACTTGCTTTTATCGCTAGATTTATTGTTATACATATGCTAGGAAATCTACGTAAAAACTTGAATTTCTTTATTTATAAGTGATGTACATACGTACAAACATGCAAGACTAACATATCGATATGCATTAGTACAACAATATGCAAGCATTTTAAGAGTGATGTAGAAATGCACAAATGATTTGTACTGTATGTACGTATGTACATACATATGTACTGGAACAAGATGCAAGTGTTAAACCATTATGAACCTGTAGACCTAGGTTTTAAAATTGGAACCTGATTTTTTGTACTAAAACCTATCAGGAACCTATAAACCTAGGTTCTAAATTGGAACCTAGTTTTTTATATTAAAACCTATCAGGAACCTATAAACCTAGGTTCTAAAATTGGAACCTGGTTTTTAAAAACCAGGTTCCAAGATTCTGAACCTAAGAACTTTACCATCCTTAGCTATAGTAATATCTAAATTCTTTCCTTCTGCCTCAATATCTCTATCAAATAAAATAGTATTACAATTAATTGCTAATGTAACTCATCAAACTTCATCGTACCTTATCACAGCTGCAAAATCATATCTCATGCATAATTCATTAATATAATCACAATATGCATTTAACTCTTGCTCATGATTTTTGTATAGCATTAATACTGACTCTATGTATGCTTTAAAGGCCATTAACCACTCTGATATATCTTTGAATGAAGTGCTACGTGTTCGTTTCTTTGTTGATATTGCACCACTTTTTGATGTTTGCAGTACTGTATCTTTACTCTCATATTTCATACTATTTACAATATTTTTGTATGCGAAATCTTGAAAATTTATAAATGAACCAAATGCCAATAACTTCCATGTTTTATTTGGCAGACTTGGTTTGATTGGTAATAACTCGATGATCTTTTGACCCTCATTTCAATTCAGAATCCACCATCTACGAATTTGTTCAGTTATTATAGCATCTTTATTAGTCATTCTTTGTACATCAGATAATGGTTTTAATGACATATAACTCAGTACTGGAAACTTCCTATTAGTCAGCTTATATTTCACTAACTTGACTTCATCTAACTCTACCTCTCTCAATTGCACATATTCTGGATTGATTCTTGCCAATAAACTATTGATTATTAGAGTTGAAGGATAATTACCTTCCTGCAGCCCTCTGTACTAGTTGTTTGTGTTATGTGTGTTCTGTTAGTTTCAGGATGTTGTCTGGTTGATGGGTCATTTTTGTTGACTCAACTGTTATTCTCTACACTACCTATCAGGTTAGTCTGTTCTAGCTGCGCAAAACATTGATTGATCGTTTCAATGCATCTTAGATTCCACTCTCTTTGAGCTTCCAGTTGCTGGTCTATGTACTGTCGCATATTCTCCATTATTGCTGATGCCGTTGACTGGATTATTGCATCTAAGTATGATTTTGTTTCTGTATCAATTTGTATATTTCTTTTGTCTGTATCCTGCCTTTGACTTTCATGTGATGCATGCACCTCTACTGTGTCTTCTGATGTTGCTTTTTCATCTTGATTGTTGACTCTACTTCTTGCATTTCATCTGCCCATTTCACAAATGCAATGTTTAGCAATTCAGTTTAGTTATAGAAACACACATAGGTTTGCATCCATTATGTAGCATTACACTTATCTGTACTTGGCCTGATCTTGTTTGGGATCATTGATTACTTTATGATTACTGTATCAGGAAGCTGATAGAAGGTTATACTTGTTTTCGAGTGTGTTCTTATGATACAGGTTTTTCACATGCTCCCTGTCCTAGCTGTGACTTGATCATGTGCCCAAAGTGGCATTGTGTTACTGCTCAGCTATCTTTTCAATCTGTTGACTGCATGTCAACTCGAATAAATCATAGAACATCTACAAGGATCTCTTTATGTATATAATTACAAAAATTCTTATTTATATAATTGCATAATTTTTTTCTAGTGCTGTTTGCTTTACTAACAATTATTTCACTGAAAGCTCATTTGACCAATATCACATAGGGTTAGAATTAGTATTTTATTATTTACTAGTATATATTTTTAGTAAATTGTTGCCTAGATGATATCAGTTAAATGAGCTGTTAGTAAAAAGATTGTTGGTAAAATAATACAGACCCATAATTTACTTATGCATAACTGCTTAAAAATTGACTTATTATAGAAAATATACAACTAATTTAATGATGAAATGAATAATATATATTACTGTATTTGGATTATAACAAAAATAGTAGAAGTTGAAATCATTATCGCAGTCAGATTTATATAGTCAAACTTTAATTATATCTCTAATAAGATATATTTTAACCTAATCCATTTAGAATATGTATTATTTTATCAACAGATGAGTTTTTTTTATAGACTACACTAACCTTAACTCTAATTCTAGCATGACCTTAATGACAATGACCAGAATTACTTTGTCTGTAAAATGAACTGTTAATGAAATCAACTGTCAGTAAAATGAACTCATCAGTAAAATGAACTCATTGGTGAATTAGTTTTGATATCAGTAGAGTAATTAGTAATGTGGTAGAATCATCTCAATGATAATTGTCACATTGTTGTAACTATAACAACAGGTATGCATATGCATTTGGATATGTAATCATAGAGCATAATTTAAATATTAAAATAAGTAGCTGCACAATATTGTCACATGAAACCAGAAATAGAAGAAATCTACACAGACACTATTTTAGTCACAGGAAACCATATTCTTTATTGCAATCTATTCCTAATATAAGAAAATGTCTTTTTATAAAAGAAGTTGATAGTACTTGCAATCTGAATATTGGTTTAAATTTTAATGACTTAGCCTAAAAAACTTATTAATAAAGTTAATGTCTAACTGCTATATAGTTGGTTAGCTAGCATAACTCAATTTCAATGAATCTGATCCAAAATTTTGAGGCTCTGTAAAAAATATTAAAAAATATATGAAATATATTTGTATTTAGAAATGATCAACAAATTCTTTCGATTAAGTTTTTGATGATCAGTGATTATCATTTTATTAGCCTGATAAAATTTTGATGAAAAAAATGAAAATTACCAAATATTTAGCATTGAGGCCTTTAAAATTATATTAGGACACTAATTTTTGTACCTAAAAAACTTATTTTTATTATACTTTGTTATAGCATCTTCGATTTTACAGATGTATGCATTTATTTATGTTTTTTTAAAAAAATATCGAATTATAAATAAGTTATGCAGACCAATCAATTCCAATATTTTGCGTATAGAGGCATTTGTTCCTGGTACCTATCTTTTAAAGCATTGTTTAGTGCTATATAAAGTCATAATGACAGATTACCCAATTATATGCTAAGAATCGCACATGCATATTAACTTGCCTGTAAACCATATACTATATACTTCGTACCCTATTCCTGATATGAAAATGTAATGATGTCATAGTTGCAATAACTAACAATAGTAAAAAAGAACAGAGGTTAAATCATTACCCAAAAAATTTTTAGATGACATGTATACATTATTATAATCATTATATTAATTATTATTTAAAAAAAAGACCAATGTAATTTTTTATTATAATTTTTTCTTTAAAACTAATTTTACAAGCACCAATATTTAAATTTACAAAGTATGATTGTAAAGAACTTAACATTTTTTTTTTTTTGAAAGCAAAAAATTTTTACTAATAAAATTATTAAATTTTTAATGTTTTTAAAAAAAATAATTTAAATGTTTTAAAATAATTTAAATGTTTTGTTTGTAAAAAGTTAATAAGCAAATATAAATAAAATAAATAAATCCTATTTTACTATTATTTTTACAACCAGAATGTATTATAATTTCAATTTTCTAAGTTTTTGGAAATTGTTTTTGTCTTTTAAATTAGTTACAATCTTTTACAAATTTATATATTAGTTTGAAGTTCTTGTTAATATCATCAAACCATTTATTACTATTTGGATTTAATGTATTTTTTTCAAGAACTTCTTTTGCTGAGTTAAATAATTTAAAGATTTTTTGTTTTCATTTTTAAAACAAAATTATATTTTGATTAGCAAAATTACTTTCCTTTAAATCAATCTAATTCTGTTCTTATGTTTGATATACTGATGTTTCTTAAGTTTGATAATTTGATATTTCTTGAATTTGATATTCAGATATTTTTTGAGTTTGATATTTAGATGTTTTTTTTTTTTTTTTTTTTTTTTTTTGTTTATTTTTTGCTGATTTGTTTTTTTTCTTTTTTTTTTTGTGTTCTTTAT
>CAJVQA010009421.1:0-12102 GCA_910591915.1 Cetraspora pellucida | reverse complement strand
CTATTCTTAACTAGAATAGTGTGGCAGGTTGCACTTAGGTACCATTAGGGTGGCTGAGTGATGCTAGACTTAGATGTTGGGAAATTCTATGTAATTGTATAGATATATAGTTTTAAGAATCTTAATAAAGTACTAGCATAACTGCTTAAGGTTTAAAAAAAAAAATAAAAAAAAAAAAAAATTTATTATATACTTTTTAAATATTTATTATATATTACAAAATATTTATTATATATTGTTTATATATTAACTAGAGTATTGCTAAACATCACCGCAGGTGACCATCATCACAGGTGACTATCACTGCAGATAATCATTACTGCAGGTGACTTTATCATAGATAGATGTTACATGAATATTACAATATTTCAAGGCAGATCATGTAATTTATATTCAGAAATTGAACTACTCTAGGATCACAAACAAATTACTAGTAACTATAATAAAATTTTTGTGATCATATGATAATATACGAAAAATTAGCCAATAAAGAATCTTGACTTGGTGTAACATTATGTAATTAAAATAAATATACATTTAGAAAAAAGTACTTTTATCTTAAAAATTCACTTAAGAAACAACTCTTTATGCATTAACAACAAAATTTCTCAAGTAATTTTACTATATACTCCTCAATATATGGCCTTAGTTTAAACACTAACCCTAACATAAATGAACTTAACAATTTTATTGACTATTACGTGATCGTGAAAATTTTGTTGATGATGCTGAAGAAGATCCAGGATCCAAAAATTAAAAACTAAAGTCATGCCATGTGTAGTTAGTTATTTTTTTTATATAGTAGCATATAGATCATATATTAAACGCATACAACTATGACCTCAAGAAATTATACTTTTACTATTGCTATTATATTTTTACATATTAATAAGCATCATACAATAATTTTTAGAATATGACTATCAAATTATATAACTTGATATGCTTTTGGTATTCCAATTAGTTATGCAAATAAGCTTAGATAAAATCTAAAATTTTATTATGTATATAAAACAGTTTCATTTTAGTATGATCTACATAACAAGTGTTATTAACTCGCAACTTAGGTTTCAAATAATATCACATTTGTGAAGAGATGATCAAGTGACTAACTGCATAAAGCTGTTCAAAAGGCTGTTCAGGTAAAATTTAAATTAAGTTGCTATTAGAACTTAATGTTGCAATTAAGGATGATCTAAAGCTGGATAAGATTTTATTACATCACATACTTCTAATTGCTTGATCAATTAATAATCACAACTACCCAGTATTAGACAACCTCTAAAATGTCATTATTACTGATTTATGTAATCAGTAAAAGCTTAAGTATAAGTTAAATTTAGTATGTTACAGTAGATTAATAATTAAATAAACTACAGAGAAAAAAAGAATAAAAGTCAAATTGTATTGAATTTCATTTATTTTTTTAAGTTATGTTTTGAATAAATTTGGTATTCCACCAACAAAATATGAAAAAATCACACAAAAAAAGTAGGGTCCAAGATTATAATAATGAATTCTGTTCTTAACTGCTTAATTTTTTTTTTTTGCCTTTGCAAATATTAAAATTTTATAATGCACAGCATCGATCTATCCATATATGGTTAACTTTCAGGTGCAAATCTATACAAATACATATGAAGTAAGTTTATATAGCAGTTACTGCAGTCAATCCAATAATACCATTTATTGAGAAAAAGTTGTTTAATCTTAAAAATGAAGTGAAGTGCTTGTAAAATTTTCTTCTTAGAGGTTTATATCATTGAAGAAGAGAAGGAGGAAGACATTAATATCCTACAAAAAGAATTTGAAAAGAAAATTAATATGTATGTAGATTCTGATGTTAATATGGATATGGGTGCTTATACGAACATAGACTCAGATGCTTATATAGAAGTAGACACTTATATGAAGGTAGATGCTGATATGGATGTAGATGCTAATATGAACATGGATGCTGATATAGATGCATATACAGATTTGAGAGTGGATGCAGATGTGAATATGGATACAGACGGTGAAAGCATAGATAATAATGAAATATTTAGCCTTGAAAAAGGTTTTTTTTTTTTTTTTTTTATATAACTAATTATTTTATGTTACTTTGTCTAAATATTGGTTTTCTTATTAGATGATACTTTTGTTGATTGGGATCTAGCTATAGAGCATATCGAAAAGCATAGTATAGAAAATGGATTTGAAGTTGTAAAACGTCAACTTCAAAAAAATAAAAGAAATAAAGTTGTTTATCATACTTTTAAATGCAAAAAGTTTCGTGAATACCATCTCCAAAAAAAAGCTGACACAGAAGATAATCGTGAATGTGAGAGCATGAAAATAAACTGCCTATGAAAGGTTAATCTTTACCTTTCTAAGGGTATTATACATGTTATATCAATATGTAAAGATTACAACCATCTGCTAGCTAAAAACATACAAAGTATAAGATCAAAGTTTCAACATCTTAGTTCTGAAATGCTCAAGGAGATTAAATTTCTTACAAATATTGGTTGTGGTGCAGGTCTGATTATCCGTGAACTTCAAGAACACTTTCCCGATGCTGTAATTTGTTCAAAAAATATGTACAATGCAATTTGTCATTTTTGATATATCAAAGATCTAATAAAGACTGATGCAGCTGTAACATATGAGAAATTAATGCAACTACAATATGAAAAACATGAGTGGTTCGTTGATGTGAAGTTAGAGGAAGAAGACAATCATTTTACTGGCTTATTTTAGATGCAATTATCACAAATTGATTTATGGAGAAGGTTTCATGATGTTGCAATCAATGATAATATGGCTCAAACTAATAGGTCAGTGTTGTACATTTTGATGTCCATAGTCTTTTTTAACCTGTCTTTGTCCATGTTCATGACCATTCATATATGTTTACACCTTAATGGTTTAAAAAATTCACTTAATTATATATAAATTAGAGTTTAATTTTTTTTTTAATCTGCTCTAATGATATTATTAATTTAACCATTTTTACTTAATGAATAAATAAATTTAAGTTGCTATAGTAAAATTTTAAGTTATCAATATTTTTTTTTCTTTGTTGCAATTTAATTGTTGATTAACAATACCATAATAGGTACAATATGTATTTATCTCTTACTATCATTGTGGATAATCATGCATACTCTTGATTAGCCATAACAGCTGTCATATCTGATAAGACAAAAGAAACCTATCAGTGGATTCTGGAGTGCCTATTACATGCTACTAATGGTTTTGCACAAAAGTATTGTTTACAGATGCAGACCTTGCTATGACTGTGGCTATCCATGAAACTATTTCTTCAACCAAACATAATTATTGCATATGGCACATTTGTAAAAATCTTGAGAAGAATTTAAAAGAAAAGCTTCATAAGGAATATCCTGATTTTATAGCAGCATGGAGCAAATGTCGAAACAGTTTTTCTGAGTGTAAATTAAAAAGATAATGGCATAACCTACTTATGAAATATCTAGTAGTGCAAAAATATCTTGAACATGCCCTTGGTGGCGATGTAACTGGTTGGGCACTATGTTACATCTATCGCTTTTTTAATGATAAGATACAATCAACGCAACATGTTGAAAGCTACAATTCTCTAATAAAATGATCAATTAAGACCTCAACAATGTTGTATGATTTAGACATTAAAATTTAATTACAACTTGATAAGAAAAAACAGTTTGAACAGAAAGAACAACTTAATCAGAATCCAACTGTTGGGTTGCCTAATGTTGTGAATAGATATTTTAACTAAATTAATAAAACTCTCAAAAGTCGACTTACTCTGCAAGTACTAAAAATGCAGCATCGTCAAATGATGGAAAGCTTACTTTACCATGTTCAAAAAATTAAAGATTGGAAAAACTTGGTCAGTTACAGGGTTAGAATCATTATTTTTTTATTTTATTTATCTTTATTTTTTATTGTTACAGTAAGACCTCTCTAAATTCATTTATACAACCTTCTCATATACATATTCAAATTCTGTTTCAAATATCTATGAATGCATTTTTCCTTATTGTTCTCATTGTTCTTTAAGTAAAGTTTTTTTTCTATAGAATGCATTTAGAAGGTTTGACTATATCATGTTTTTACAAAAAGCTTTTAAAATTTGTTTTTTATTTGTAAGTAAATGACTTGGATGATGCAGATTTTTACAAATTATACAATTCAGATTATGAGGATATGATAAATCTAACAAATGATATAAGTTTTGCCAAAGATAAATATGAGTCTGTTATATTAAATTTAGACTCATTAATTAAATGTATAGACCGGTTTACCATTCAGGAGATTTGGCATATAGCAACTATTGAACAGTAAAAAGAACATTTTATAATAATTTGCAGAAATGCCAATCACCTATGTACTTGTATGAATCTCATGACAAAGCTGTCATTTTTTTTCAGTGATATACAGTTCAGATAAAGCTATGTTTTATATTAGTCTTATTCTATCTCAATGGTACAATAAAACAACATATGATTCTCAAGAAGAAGTTGCAATTACTATTATTAGTAGAGGGCATTCATCTAATAATAACATATCTATATATAAGCATCAAATCAACCCGGATTTTAATTTTCTTAATGAGATTCGTCATACCAAATATTTTCAAAGACCATCAAACAGAATCTATCTCGCCAAGTAAAATACAATCAAGACATTGGATATGCAAAAAAAGCAGTTGGTTTGGCTCTTGAAACTGGTCATGAAAATGAATTAAATAAACTTTTGAGAGATTGGATTAATGAGACTGAAAGAAAGACAAGTTACAATTTGATTAAGTCTAATAATGAGAACTTACCAAATATAACTAATCCTCATTTGATGTGTATGAAGGGTACTCCTAAAAAACATTTAAAAAATATATTAGAAAATTATGCTTCCAAACATCATAATCAAAAGACTGATAAGCCAACACAAAGAATTAATAAATATACAGAAGATTTGAGTAATAATAGGTAAATAAATTTACTTTTTACATTTATTTTTAATAGGTACATTATTGCTTACTCTTTATATATGATAAATAAATCAGATTATGAAAATAATAGGCAACTTAAAGGATCATACTGGAGTTCAAGGCAACATAACAACCTGAATGAATCTTCTCAACGTAGTTATACCTTGGCACAAGAAAAAAGTAACAAATATATGTGTAGCTATTGTAAGAGTATCAGACATAACTCCTGTACTTATGAGCTTAAAAAATGTACTAATTAGTTGGATATGCTTATGAATTTATTAATGTACAATTGAAGTATATAATATCATGCTACTAATTATAATGAATGATATGCTTATTATTGCACCATACCATTTATACTAAATTTTATAAGTCTATTGCTATACTAAATTTGTGTCTTTAAATTTGTACTATGTATATAGTTGGATGTGTGTTTCTTTTCATTATCAAGACTACAATTGAAACTTTAACATTATTAACATGAAAATTTACTTTTAAAAATTGTTTTATTTTTGACTAAAAGTCAAATTGCGAGAGAAATATTAAGTTTCTATATATTTAGTTCATGTTAATGCTAATATAATAATTTCTGTTTTCTTTTATACTTTAGAGATCCATATAAGAACAAATTAAACTAATTTGAATAATGAATACTGTAACTACCAGGTTGAATAAAATTAGCTATCTATATCACGAATCCAATCTTGATAGTTAACAAAAGAGAAGTATGTATAGGTTAATAATAATATTCTATAATTTAAGATGTGAACATTAGAAGTGTGGCGACTTAGTGAAGTAGATAAGTTGTCAACCTCCCAAGTGGTAGGTTGGGAGTTCAAAACTCACTGACAGTAAAAATTTGGAAAACCACCTTGTTACATCGATATATACGGGCATCTGTGCAATGTTGAAGTTACACAGAAGAATGCAAACTGACATTGGGCGGTGCAAACACAAGATAAGTTCTTGAAACTGATAATACGACAACAGCTATCTATCGATTAGTTGGGATCAGTACCTGTAACACAGTCACACCAGATAACTGGCAGGTCATAGAGCATCTGTGGCCATGTAAATCTGTGAACTGGGATAACCGAAGCCCACTTGGGAAAACCTGAGTAGAGAGGTAACACAGATCTTCGACAGTATTACTATAAAGGCTAGACCTAGGAAACGGATACCAATGTGGAAGAAATCAGACAGGCAAGAACCTCGGTGAGGGGTACCACCAACCAGGCCGCCGGAAGACTCGAACCAAAGAAAAAGGACCTAGGGAGGCAGACCCTGGGGTACTAGAGACAAGTTACAGTCCTACCAGACTATCTGGATTGGGAGTTTGAGGTCAGAAACAGGAGTATACTAAAGTATTAGAAATATGCTATAAAGTCAGTGCTAAGATCTGAGTGAACTCTGCAAGAGCGAGCTCTGTTAGCAAAGATTAAATGTGGGTAGTTAGTTAGCAAGGAAGCCCCCTAGAGCCTTATAGTCAGGTAACATACTCTGAAAGGTGTAACAGCCTAACAGACGTACAGACAGGGAGGTCAAGGTTAGGTTAGATGGCATCTAATTAGGTGTATGAGAGCTTGTGCTGCTATCTGCTAGTGTAGTATAGAAGTAACCTTGTACAAGTTATGTAATCATAATTGAATTCACAATAAAGGCAGTAGCCACCATAACTAAAAGGCCTTAGCGTAAGCAAAAAAAAAAAAAAAGATGTGAACATTACTAATTCTTTATTTTATTTTTTTTTTAAGACTGATTTATAATTTAGCATAAGCTTTTGTCTAGAAAGTTATTATGTTTAAAATACAAAAAATTCAGATTTTTATTAAGATAAGTAGAATTACAAATAAAATAATAAAAACTATACTAATTAATACTAACACTATACTATTCTTGTTATTTAGATATATTACTATAGAAGACATTAAAATATTCGACTTTTTCTTCTAAGATACCAGGAAAGTATCATTTATGTAGCTTTTTATTACTTAAGTATTTTAGAACTTTCCTGTCAATTACTAACTACTCCCGTTAGTTTTCCTCTCCCTTAGATAGTTACTAATGTTCCTTAATAATTGTTAACTTCCTTTGGTATATATATAGTTTGAAACTGACAGTTGACCTAATTTTTTCCATAGCCAATGTGGCTTACCGATTCCCGAATTAGTATATTACAAGAAAGGAAATAAGGAAATTTTAATAAATTTCCATTTCGGGTATAACAACGTTCTTGGAACAGTACATACGTATGTATATGTGATGTATTTAGTGTTAGTAGAGTTAATACTTGAATCCGGATCCTAATTACAAGATCCGGATCTAATCACAAGATCCGGATCCTAATAATAAGATCCGGATCTAATCATAAGATCCGGTTCCTAATAATAATAATACGGGTTTCCATATATTCTGGGATACTTTAAAATTTTGCTCGGTTTCTGATTCTTTTTGGCTTCATCCTAAAAATTACTAATTATTCGGAAACCACGTCACTGTAAGCTCGTATCTAATTATTAAGATCCGGATCTTATAGTTGGAACCCGGACCCAGGTCTTAACTTTAGTATTTAGGTTAATTCATAACATAAATATTGGGTCTATTTTAAGAACTTTCTAATTATAATATCTGTGGTGATGATCACCTGCGGTGATGTTTAGCAATACCCAATTTAATTAAATAATTATTAAAATATTTAAGCTTTAAATTAAACAAAAAAACTTTTATTTAGAAAAATTTGTCATTTTTTTACTAACTCTCCATATCATAAAATGTTAATAAAAATTTTAAAAATTTTAGAAAGTTTATTAGTAACATCTTTTAATCTTTTGTATAAATTGAAATATGCCATGCAAATCATATAATAAAATGACCTACATATACTCTACCCTTAAATAACCGTATATTTACTAGTAGAACCGACAGGATTATAAGTCTCGTAATCAAAAATAATTTGGAGGTTTCAATAATATAGGTGCATTCATATTAACAGCACAATCATTACTATCTTGTTTCAATCAAATCATCTTCATCCTCCTCTAATTCATCTCCTTCATCAAGAAGAGGATCTTCTACTTCAAATGTGTTTGCAGGGACAGAATACAGACGAACTACAGGCTAAATATATATTAATAATGAATGTTAGTTTAAATACCTTTGGGATTATTTGATACTGATTTATGATGATTTTACCTTGTTTGGATCTTTAAGTAATACGTATCTACCCTCGGGTAACTTCATACAAAGATCTATAACAGTCCGCACAATACCCCATCCGTTAGAAACTGACATATTCATTTGCGCGGCAAAGTCCCGAGGTTTATAATACTGTGTGCCCAATATCACATGGCGACGATTGTTTTTTGGACTAGCGCGCGAAACATATCTATATCAAATCATAGAAGTCGGTTGATTTAAAATTATGAATATAGAAATTCCAATTGTAAATTATTACCCTAATTTCATCTGATCGGCACCAGCCAAAATGCTCTGAACTGCCCATCGAGCTAATTTACAGCTATTATTTTTCATTTCAGTAGCAACGACAGCACCTCGCTGTGTGTCTAACTTTTGCCGCCAATCTAATGCTCCGCCTGCACCTTGAGAACGAGAATCGAATTCATTCAAAGCTTTAATTGTGATAAATGAATCATCACCTGCAGGAGTTTTTACAACTGAATCTAACTGCGTGCGAACAATAAGACGTACGTCTTCCTCTTCATTAATCCCGAGATCGAACCGACGATAACGATAGGCGCATGGTGCCATAAATTCTAAATCATCAGAACTAGCAAAAGGATTTGGTTTCTCAAGTTCGTACTTTTCTGACTATTATTAATATATCTTAGTTAACCAGTCTATTAATCATTGACAATAAAACAATAATTAGTATCTACATTATAAATACCTCATTAACTACTTGCATAGCAAAGCAATGATTAATGATCGTTGCTTCCATCGAAAGAGCAATGGGTGAATTGATGTTATCCTTATCTCCAGTTTCAACGGGTGAATCTACAGCATTTTCATTAACAGTAACATAATCTATGGATAATTAAGGCATCAAAAAAAAATTTAGTTATTCATTCGTAATGTTACGTTTTCATCGAAAAAAATATCCGAAATTTACACACCATTGGCTCGCTTATCGAAGAAAAGCTTATTGCCGGTACGATTAATAACTATATCCCATGGATATACAGACCTTGGAGCACACATTAACAGACTCAAGATTGTATCCGTGGCAAATACCGTAGCTTCATCATCCTTCGCAAGCTAATTTTTCGAAATATTCAATTTAGTATCGCAGTAAGAAACAATGTGAATAATTTAAGAATTTCGAAATGCTACTTGTTCGATAATTGGATCTTTGGATGTGGTAATAAAGTATCGAACACGCTCATTTGGCATCAATGACTTTTCCATTTTCGTGCTAACACGATCATAATTCTTGTCATAATAATACAAAAAACCATGAGAAGAACTAAAAAAAAAAAAGTGTTAAAATCATACTATATGAAATGACATAAAACAACATTATATTTACATACATATCTTCGCCTTCGTCCACATCCAAGTTTAATTTTGATAACCGGTTGAATTCAATTTCTTCAAGTACTTGCCATTCAGGACCAACGTTAACCGACGCATCGCGCGCACGCTGGGGCTATAAGTATATTAAGATGTAAATGTTAAATAATTAAATGATGTCGTAATATTTATTGATTCCATACCTTATCATAATCTTTCCAGCCAAATCGTCTTCTAACATTGACAGCAGTTGACTTATTTCCAGTGGCTCCTCGACTTGTCACACCTAGCCTTTGATATTGGCCATTCCTTTGCTGACGTTGTGAGTTCCGTGTACCAGGGCGGCTCTGAAACAATTAACATGATAAAAATTGATTAAGGTAATATATAGAAAATTTTCTTTATGTCTCAGTACCTTTGTGCCTCCGGTGGTTCTATATGAAGCTTTCTTTTGAGCAGCTGAACGATTATCCACAACAGAAAATGAAGCCTCGTCCTCAGCATGTGTATAAGCAAAGGCACTAGACGCACCATAACCATACGCTGTATATTGATCTACCGTACAGACAAAAGGTCGAACCATTAATATCTGGATAAAATACACAAGTTGCCATGAGCTTTCTGGGCTGAGTAACTGGATTTGACACGCGTCTCTCGTCAAAATCCTAATGCTTGAAAGATGTTTCACTTCCTAAAAATACAGGATAGAAAAGCTACCTCGATAGCGATAATTTGCTCTTGTTCTGCCAGTTGTCTCCTTTTCTTTCTGCTCTGGCGTCGACCAATCAGCAATTCGACCTAGCTTGTCGGCTTTGCTATAAGGTGCATATGGTATATCTCGGAATTTTTCTGGTAACATCGCAGGGGAAGGACCCCAGCCATTTTCGTTGTCAATTATTTCTGGAAGTTTGAAAATTGGTTCATCCATTTTTTTGAAAAAAAAAATATCAATTTGATTATTATTATATATATAATAATCGCATCAGCTTACATAATGTTCTGTGATCATCTACACGTGACCATGCATGGCCAATCAGAATTGCTCACGAGATAATGATTGAAATGATCTTTATGTATTAATAATACGTACTATGCGAAACTGATTTATTATATATAATTTCTATAAACACGAAGAAAAATCAAATTCATCAAAGACAATTAGGCATTTTATACATTATGAACAGTGTTGGTCAAATCATTGGTCAACTAAAATTTTGCTGGCCAATGATCAAAGGATCTTTGATCAAACTAGTCTGGTCAAATTGGTCAAATGATTTAGCCAATTATATTAAAGAATTTTATTATACAAAATTTTAATAAATAAAACTTATTTTTTTGTAATTAAATTATCAAAATAAACTTAATAGATCTTTAAAATATTTAGAATTAAATATTTGTAATTGTTTAAAGTGAAGCAACAGGCTTATACTCTTATATGCTTTGATGACCAAAATTATGTTTTTAATGAACTACTAATAAAAGAATCAGATATATAATTTTGGCATTTTTTGAATATAACACCTACTTTTGTAAATTCTAATTAGCAAATAATATAATAGAATTTTTCAGAAGCTAAGTTTAGTAAATATTAATAATAAAATTTTGAGCTTTAGACTTTTACTAGAAATATATTAACTAATTAAAAAATTGCTAATCAATACTTGTAAAAGATGTATTAATAAAATAATTTTACTAATAAATATATATAATATTTTTGAAATAATAAAACCTTACATTAAGATTAGGACTATGACCAAAATAGAGAATAAAATTTTATACAGATTTTTTTTTTATTGATATGCAGAAGGTGGTCTCATAGAGTTATGTACAGTTTTTTAAATCTAATTAGTACATCTTTTATAGTCATAATAAGTACTGAAATATTGGATTACTCATGTTCTATACTAATTTAATTTTCTATTTTTTAAAACCTGTATAAATCTGACATACAATCTTATATTCAGAGATTGAAAAAATGTAAATTTATAATAACATATGCATTAATATGCATGTTATATAAAATACATATGACCAGACCAATTTGATTTATTATATTTCTTTTTAAAAGAAAGAAAATAATATGAGAAAAAAGAAAATATATAATGTTTAACATCATTTTACAATTTTGAATTAACCTACTTTATTTTTAAATTTTTACTAATTTTGAAATAACTTAGGTTAATTCTTAATGCAATACTACGAAACTTAAGCACTAAAATACTAATTATTGGATGTGGCAAATAATCATTGGCTAATTTATTTATATAAATATATTTAGTCAGTACTTATTTGTCTTATTCAATGATTAGTTACATCTTAGCAACAAATAAATGTATTATATAGTTAGCTTAATTAATGTTAAAAAAAAATAACATTGAATGTTTTAATTTTAAATAAACTTTTTTTATTTTTTGTTATTAATTTTCAAAAATAGAATAATACAATTTTAGTTATTAGAACTTTTATTGTTAAAGAAAAACAAATGTAGTTTAATAGATCAAATAAATATAATTAATGTTTTTTTTTTTTTAAATATTAAGATAAGTACTTGCAACCTAGGATTTTATTGATAGTACATTCAGCTAATGGTTGTA
>CAJVQA010009420.1:0-12102 GCA_910591915.1 Cetraspora pellucida | reverse complement strand
TAAATAAAAGATCTTCCACTCAACCCTCATCACTTTAAAATTTGCTACAGCTTGATAGTTTTTAGTAAATTTTATTACAATAGTAGTAAACTTCTGAAGCATTGCTTGGCAGCTCTGTTATTTTTGCTGTATACTAATTTTGCTTTTGTCTTACTTCATAATTTTCTTCACCTTCTGTTACTCTTACCAGTTTGTTACTGTTAACTAGTATGGACCATAGTGTGTTTTCTTCTTCTGATTCTTCTACTTGAACTATTATGAGAGCCTTGTATTTGGATCTCTTGATTCTTGTTATATATACTTTTTTGAACCTTCTGCATATATATTTAATCTTTTTCTTGTTTATATATGTCAGTAGATTCCAGATTGTTATATATTTATGTTTTTGTATTTCCTTTTTCTCAGTATCTGTTTGATCTTCTGACAAACTTTTTTGGTTTCTTGTCACTCATATTTCTTCTTTTCAAGTTTTAATATATTATTTCTTTTCTTCTGATATTCTTTATCATATGTTTTTTTCTTTCTCTTTTTGTCTATTCTTTCTTCTTCTGCAATCATTCTGTACCAATTACTTTCTTTTTTGTTAATTCTTTGTATTGTTACACTTTTGCTATACTTGCAGTCAAAGTCTACCTCTATCCATAGATTTCCTCTTTTAAAGACTTCTTCAATATTTTTGATATGCTTGTTGTTTTTAGTGACCATCTGATAAAGTTCGTATGTTTTTCTTTGGTCTTTTCAGATACATTATATGCTAGTATGCTTGCAAGTAAGCTGTTGTGTCAATTGCAGCCTTATTTGCTCAGTGCCTACATGCTTTCTTTAAGTGGTATTTCTACTATATTGATTTCTTTTTCAATTTCTTGGTTTTTTTTTCCTTTTTTTTTCTTTTATTGTTGATCTTTGTCTTGATTCTTTTTCATTTATTTCTATGTTTTCTTGTTTTTGTTTTTTTTTCTGTTCTTTTTCTTCTTCTCTATAGATAGATGATTTAGCTTCTATTTGGCTATTATTTGTTTGTTCTACCTTTATACTTACTTTATTTTCTGCTGTTTCGATGTTTGCTTGTAGATTTTTATTAACATTTTCATTTTTTTTTTTTTTTTTTTTTGTCTCTATTTTTAGCTCTTTTTGTTTTTTCTTCATCTCATTTGTCTGTTGTTGTTCTTCTTTCTTTTTTATACTTTTTTTATCTTGGTACTACTTTACAAAATCTAACTTTTTTCTAGGTTGCTCTCTTTCTGCTTTTTCTAATATCTCTTTTGTTATTCACAGAAGTGTTACTTCATTTGGGTCTTGTCTTGTAAGTGTTGCAACAATATTATCTTCTCTACTAGGTATTGCATATGCTTTGCTTGCTTCATTGAAGAAGATTTCATTATGCATACTATTCATTATCTTATATGTCCTTCTTGTAAAGATTATATTGATGCTTTCTTTATATTCTTTAGGCAGACTTTTGTTCATATTGCACAATTATTTTTTATATGCTTTTATATCACATATTATATCTAAATTAAACTAGTTTGATGTACATGTTGTTTGTTTATTTTGCTTGTTCTATTTTAACTTCTTGTATAACTTGAGAAATCTATAATACAGAGTTTTGGCAATTTTCTAATTTTTCCAAACAATTTTCTATTTTTCATCAAAAGAATTCTTTATGTGCTGTTTTCTACTGTCTTTACAGTTCTTTTTCCATAATTTCTTTTAAACTATATGCAATTTTTGCTATTCTGTCTTTTTTATTAGTACCTTAAGCCTTGTTTTTTAGTCTAACTGTTGAGTTTTCCTGAGTTTTGCTTTCTAAAAATTTTAGCTGGGAGATCTACAGGAGAGAGTTGTAACCATAAATGATGTATTTCTTTTTTTATTTGTTTAATAAATTTATTAAGTATTATTTTCTTATACAGTTTATTTGGAAGACTGGCTATTATTTTTCTTTGGTTTTTTTAATTATTTTATATCTTTTATTTATTTTTTTTCTATTTGTCTTCTTTGTACTTGTTTTTATTTTATTTTATTTTTTTCTGTAACAGCTTTTGCTATTCTTTTATGTCTTTTATTCAAGCACTTGACTATTGCCTTTGTAATTTTGACAGTCTTTTACCTAATTTTTTGTCTAGTGCTTTTATTTATTTATTTGTTTTACTTTTTGCTTTTTTTGTTGCTTTTTGGTTTTTTTAAATCTTTGCATATTTAATTAATCTTCAAAGTTTTATAATATTTTTTTTTGCTGTTATTTTTTTCAACTAGTTCTTCTATTTTCTATTATATTGTATATTTTATTTTTGGATATATGCTTATTTGCTGCTATAATAATTGCTTCTTCTATTGTATCCTATATATAATTTATTCTGCTTATATATTTTTTTTCATCTTGCTTTTTCTTTTAAATGTTTTTTAAACTTTTTTTTATTTCTAATTATTTTTACAACTCTTGTATATAGTTTTTTTAGTCTTTTAATTTTGCTTAATCATATAAATATAAAGTTCTTAATTGTTTTTTCTTTTAATCTTCATCTTGCTGTTTTTTTCTGTCACATGTTTAATTTATATTTCTGCTATTATTATTTTATAATTATTTTCTGTGATTTTTTCTGTTTTTTTAATATTTACCTTTTGTAAACCCAAAATTAGTTCTTCTAATATTAATATATAATCAATTCTTATTACTACTTCTTTACTTAACTATGTATATTTTTGCTTATTAGATATATATCTTTGTACATATTTATGAAGTTTTGTTTTTTCATCTAATTAAAGATTAGTAGTCTTTTAAAACTTGCTGATTGTAGATATTGTTAGTCTAATATATTGTTTGCTATATGATTAAAGTACTTTAGTATATCCTGCCTTTTGTTTAGCTTTTTGTTTAGACTTCTAATTCAGATAGCTTATATAGAACTATAACCTACTTATAATTACAATATATATTTGTTTTTTTTGTCTAGCAACTGTTTTTACAATTTTTTATTGAAAATTTCTTTTTATAATTTTGTTATTTAGTGGTATATAAACTTTTATTACTACTAGCTTTAATTGTTTGAAGTATAGTATAATTTTTATTATGTATTTACTTATCTTCTTAACTGTATCTACATGTTTTCTTATTGTTTTTCTATCATAATTTCTATATTTGATCTTTTTTTCTTATCTTCTACTATATTTATTCAGTATTTTATATATTTTTTGTTTGTAGCATATATTAAAAATCTTCTTTTTTTTTTGTAAGATTTGTTTTTATAATTCTCAATATTGCAATTTTTTCTTTATTTTTCTAGCTAAGCAGATTTTTCAGTTTTTAACCTTTGGTTTTGAGTCTATTAATATTGTAACATACTATTTTTAACTTTTTTTTTTCTTTTTTCTACTTTTTTTTTAATAGTTTTTATTTTGTTTCTGTATTATTTATTTTTTTTTTACTTTTGTTGCATTTTTTCTCTTTTTGTCAAGAAGTTTATATTTTTTTTTTCAAATGCCTTCTTTTCTTTTTACAAAAACTTCTTAATCTCTTTGTTTATATTCATTGGTTCAACTGTAGCACCATTAGAAGTAGTTGACTAAGTTTTTTTCTGTCTTCTTTTTTATATTGTTTTGCTGTATTTCTAATCTTTTTAGTCTTTCAAGTATTTTTTTTAATAGGTCTTAGTTTTATGTTTGAGGTTCTTTTTTTCTGTTAAATATATATAATGCTTCTTTTTACTTTTATTGCATTTTTCTGTATCTTTTTTTTTTTACTTTTCTTATTTTTATACTCTTTAGTATCTGAATTTTCATTTATATTGTATATAGTTATATATTTTTTATAGCAAGCTTTTCTTTTGCTATACTTTTTTTTTCTTGTTTTCTTTTGCCAAAAGAGCAAGTAATTGTTGAATCTTATTGGTTTGGTTTGTGTTGTTTTTATCTTTGTTTCTGATGCAAAGGTAATTATTATTGATTTTCTTTAATTATTATTTTAGTTTGTTAATATATATACTGACTTTGTAACTTTCTTTTTTAAACATTATAGTAATAACACTTCTGATACATTTTTAGAAAGCTTTAATAATTTTAATGTAAACTGGCTATGTCAGTCTTGTAAGTTATAATCTTTATTACTTTTGAATACTTTTATAAATACTAACTAACAAAGTCTATAAAATGGTTTCTTCTTTTTAATTCTTAGTATATATTATTGCCAAAGCTTTATACTTGAACCTCTTAATTTAGTTTATTTTGGTATCTTTAATGCTTTTACATATATATTCTACTTTTTCTATATTGATATTTACTAGCAGGTTCCAAATTGTTAAATAGTTATTTGCTTTTTTTATCTAAAATTTTTCTGTATCTTTTTTATCTATTTTTGCTTGATTTGTATTCTTGTATTTTTTTTTTTTTTTTTTATCTTTTGCATCTAACTCTTCTATTTTTTTTATTTTTTTTTTCCACTTTGGCAGTCTTGCCGATACTCTTTATTAAGATTCCTATTTATATACTAACAAACATTTTTAGACTTAATGTGCTAAGTCAACATCCTGTAGTTACTTCTATGAGCACTTACAAGTAATCTGCTGCATCAGTTGCCTAATTTCTAAAGAAAAAAGAGAATCTGAGGGGCTCATCTGACTACCACCCTACAATAGAGTATTACCAATCTGATAACACTTTCTCGTAAAGAAGTGAAAGAAGAAAAAAAAAAACACTAAACTAAACTAAACTAAAAAGAGATACAGAAAGAAAAAAGAAAAGAAAAAAAAGTATCGAGAAGCACACCTTATTTGTGACCATTTAGGATACTAGTACTTTAAATCTGTGCTAAGGATTTAACTACATTTTAGCCTGTGCTAAAGAGATAAAAATTTTATATACATGATTTTAGGAATTATTATATATCACTAATTTGCTATAATCCTCCAACTTAAATCCTTCTTTGTTTCTTTATTATACTATATATTAGACCATACATGTAATTGTTGTGTTCCTATTACATCATGTCACAACATGTAACTGTCTGAAAAAGAAAGTAGTAAACAATGCTGATCTTTTGTAGAGGGGAAGCCAATTTTTACACTTTTGAATAAGAAAAATAAAATAGGTAGAGAAGGTCAACAGATGTAATATGTGAAAAGCTAAACCAAAAAGAGTGTTTCTAGTTGTTCATTTGTTTTCAAGCTTTGATAACCTTTAACCAGAGTTTTTCTCTATTGTTTTCAGAATATCCTTCTGGTTTGAGTACTAAATGTGTTGAAGAGTCCACTAACAGACAAGACTTAACCTCAACACAAACCACCAGAAGAGTCACTCATATCTCAGTTTTTTATGTACTTCTAGTTTGTTAGCAACAATCTGCTTTATATATTTAAATAGAATCAAAGATATCATCATCTTAAAAGCATAATTTTTCAAACTGTTTTGGTGCTGGTTTGGTTTAAGTGATCATCAAAAAGAGTTGGATTAATCTAACTCTTCTATTTTATTGTTTTTCTTTAGTTTTATTTATCTTACAATTTCTTTTTTTCTTTTTTTATATTGCATTTCTTTTGCTATTTTGTATTTTGATTTTTGTTTTTGGTTTCTTTTAAGATAAGTTTAAGTTATTCACTTATTTTTTTTTAATTCTGTCTATTGCTATGTTTTTACTATGCTCACAATTAAAATCTACTTTTATTTAGTTGTTTCTGTTTTTGAATACTTTTTTAATTATTTTGGTTTGCTAATTTTTTCTCAAAATTTACTAAATATACTCTACTCTTTTTTCTTTGTTTTTTTCTAGCAAGTCATATATTGGTATATTTACTTTAAAAAACTTATTTCTATTATATATTCTGCTTTTTAAAGACCATCAGCTATGCTCAATTATACTTGTAAAGAATACTGCTTCATCTTTAAAATTTTATAAAATATTTTATTTATTTTTAAGTATAGTATTATTTTAAAATAATATAACAATTTAATAATTTAAAATAATTTAAATAAATTTTAATATATAAATTAAATAAAATAAAATAATTAAAGAATAATTAAGGTTTTGCTCTACTTGTAAATGATGAAACAACCTTAAATAAGAATAAAAAAAAAATTAATAAAATAAGTATTAATTATTTTATTTAATTTTTGTATTATTTTGTATTAATTTTTTTACAATTAACAAGAAAAAAAGAAGGCAAATACTTCTGCAAACTTCTAAAAAAGTAAATATAATAGTAATAAATTAAAGAATTATATAAATTTATTTTATTATAAAAATTTTTTATAGGGATATGGCGACCTAGTGAAGTGGTCAGGTTGTCAACCCTCCAAGTAGTAGATTGGGTGTTCAAATCCTATCGACGGCGAAAAATTTGAATAATTACCTATGTAATATTTGTATTACAGCAACTGTTACTAACGATTGGGTTAGGATACCTGTAATGGCAGTTGCACCAGCATGACTGGCAGGTTATGGGGCATCTGTGTAAGTATGACATTATATAGAGGAATGCAAACTGACAAATCGAGTAGTGCAAACACTAGATAAGTCCTTGTGATCATGTAAATCTGTTGAAATTGGGTAACAAGAAGTCCATTTGGGAAGACTCGAGTAGAGAGATAGCTGGATCTTCGATGGCCCTACTGTAAAAGCTAGCTTGGGGAAACGGATACCAAAGTCATAGTACTTGGTCGTAGTAGCCGGATGGGCAAGAACCTCTGGGTTGGGGTCTCGGAAGTATCACCAACCAGGCCACTAGAATGAACTAGAGGAAAAGGATATTGGGCCAACCCAATATACCAATGGACTGGTTGTAGTCCTACACAGGCTATCTGGATTGGAAGTTTGGTAAAAAGGCTGGACAAATGACAGAGGTATACTAAAGTACTGGAGTTATGCTATGAAGTAGATGCTAGGGTCTAAGTGAACTCTATAAGAGCATAGCAGTTTAATGGTTAGCCCTGACTGCAAGTGTTGGTTCTGCTATAGTGATACTTAGGTCAGCTGTAAAAATGAATACAGAAGGCTCTGGGGGGTTTACCTCAAGGATAAATTAGTTCTAAGGTTAAGAACAATAATTTGGTACATTAGTGATGACCAGTGATGTTAACACAGATTACAAGTTCAAAGAGTTTAAAGTGGAACATCCAAGCAGGGATGTTAGATACGGCAATTGGTAGGGAACCTTCAGGCAGACTTCTTAAATAGGTAATATAGAAAAGTTACACATGTAGCCAATTGTACGCTCTCCTGTAGTAGTTCATTGAACCACAATACCGATAAGTGATTAATAAAAGTCAAAAGACCAAAAAGGTCACCTTAATATCAAAAAAAAAAAAAAAAATTTATTATTAATTTATTATTTTTTCTAAAAGAGTTAAATAAACTAAAGCTTTTACAAATATTCTTAAAAGCTTACAATCTTTATTAAGCTTTAAACTAGCAAAACTAGCAAATTATTATATTTAAAAAAATTTAATAAAGATTTGCAAAAAGAATCTTTAAAAAATTAATTTTTTTATTTTATATTTTATATTTTTTAATATATTTATATTTTATTTTATATATTTTTAATAAGAAAAAATCTAATTATCACCTATAGTAATATAAGTTTTGCTAAAATTTAGAGTTAAAGTGTGGTTTAAGATCAAAACTGAGATTAGATATAATAGTCTGAATTTTAAATTATATTAGGTTTTTGAGAGTTCTGAACATTTTTACTTAGTATACCTAACTCTGTTTTTTAGTCTTATTTTTGATATATAGCACTACAGATAAGAATCATCTGTGGTGCAAATTAGAATTATTCTTTTAATAAATTTAAATATTTTTAAATTATTTTATATATTTTAATATTTCTTTATCTTTTTATTATTAAAAATAAGATATAATATTTTAAAATTATATATATATTTAATAGTATATTTTTTTTGTAATTTTAAATATAAAACATTTTACTAATTAAATATTTTTTAAGTTTTTAAATAGGTTTTTGTGATTTTAATAACAGTAAAATTATTTAAAACTTATTAATATATAAATTTTTAAATATTAGATATAAAAATTTACTATTAAAGTTTTTTATAATTCTTTAGAAATTAGCTAATTAAAGTTAACTTGTTGTATAATTCTGAAAAAATATAAAGAATTTAGAAAAAATTTAAAATATATACAAATAGAATTTTTAAAATTAAATATCTTATAAAATTTTAATATAATAAATAATTTATTTAAATTTATATATTGTAATAATATATTACAGAACTACTTTGAAATTTCTTATTTATAAGATAACTAATAAGTTGTTCAAATAATATTAAATATTATAATACTTAAAAGAGGTATTGAATTTAGTGAGTATATCAAATATAAGTATATTACTTTATTATCATCTTATTTTACTGTTTTTATATTTGTATACTTTACTTATTATTACAAAGTTGTAGCTTTTTTAGTACAATATAACTAAGTAACAAGATTACCTAGTACAGTAGTTAATTATTGCAAATATATATAAGATGAAGATGTAGTAGTTCACTTTATTATACAGCAGCAGACAAATAGTTTGAGATAATAACAGTATATAGATTAACTTTATTAAATAAATACTCAGTAACAACTTTGCTTATAGGAATTATTCTAGAGAGAAAATATTATTTTTACAAGTTAGAAATAAAGATAGAAAGATCTAGATCAAAGTATAAGAATTTAGAATTGGCAGAAAAAAGAGAAAGGTATCTTTTATATTTTTTTTATCTAATAAAAATAGTAGAGATTTGAGTAACATTACTTAATACTGTATTCAGAATAATAGAAGTTCAAACAACATTAGATATCATTATATTTAGGATAATAGAGGTTCAAACAACATTAAATGATACTATACTTAGAATAATAAAAATTGTATAATGACAACTGAGGATATTGTTTATATTATTTATTATTTGTATTTGAAACACTTGAAGCTTGTATTTAAACACTTGAATTTATACAAAAGCACTTGCAATTTGTATAGAAATACTTGAAGTTTATACAAAGACACTTGAGGTTCATGTTAGAAATACTTAAAATTCTTGTATTACAGCATTTGGCATAGTAATTTGGTACTAAAATATATAGAGTTTGTAAAATAATAGTAACATTATAGATGTTACTTAGTGTCATGTAGCTGTACCACATTTCTAATAGCCAATTAAGATTCTTTTATCTATCTACTATATAATATAAATATTGTCTAACTAATAACTAATAACTAATAATAAATATAATATATAAATACAATAATGATATATATATAATTACTAATATTATTATATACTATGCTAAAATCTACTTTGTAACATTATATATCTTTTTTAAATTTTTTTTTATTTTTTATTTTTTTGGTATTAAGGATTTTTTTATTTAATATATTACTTATATTATATTTGCTAAATATACTAATTATATTATATATGCTATATATACTAATTATACTATACACAGATTAAACAAATAAATAAAAGATAAATAATAGATAAATAACAAAAAAAAATCTGCTATTATTCTATTCTATATTCACCAAATAATAGCAGTATAACAGTAGTATAATAGCAGAATAATAGTAAAATAACAGGAAGTTTGTTAATATAAGTAATATAATAATAGTATAATAATAAAATAATAGAACTGTTCTATTATTTTGCTATAATATTACTATAATGTTATTTATATTTATTAGTAAGTTGTACTAATTACAACTTTATATTCACTAAGTAGTACTACTTAATAAATATTTAAATTTAATATTTTTTTTTTTAACTTAAACAGTTATACTAGTATTTTATTATGTTTCTTAAAACTATACAAATTACATAAAATTTTTCTAATATATAAGTCTAGCATTACTTAGTCATCCAAATAGTATCTAAGTACAACTTGCCACACTATCTTAGTTAGAAATAAACTGCTCATCTGACTGCTATCCTATAATAGAACATCACTAATTTAATAACATCTTTTATAAGAAAGCAAAAAACAAAAAAATTTTTATATGAAAAAAAACAAATCAAAAGAATAGAGATAAATAATAAAAGATACAAATTAAGAAATAAAAAAAAAAGAAAATAAATAAAAAAAAGAAAATGTATGAAACTTGCAATTCACAAATATCAGATAGTTACAATTGTACATTTGTGTTAAGCTTTTTAAAATTATAAATTATACTAAATAAAAATAACTACTATTTTTTTATTTATTTAGATTATTTAACAAAAAACTATATAGAAAAAAAAAATCTTTAACTTAATTGTAAAGTGTTAGTATAAAGCACTAGTTAGTTCAAGGCAGTATTTTTAGATTTTTAGTATTTTGAGACATATGTATAGCCATTTTTGTATTATTGTATTATTTCTGATCTATGTTGTTAACAAATCCATTTAGAAAATAAATACTGCTAACTATTTTGGTAGTTTTATATATCAATCTTTAGGAAAGAGTAAGCTAAATTATACACTTTTTATAAAATTTTTCTTGAAGCAAAATAAAAGCAAAAGGTAAATTAACTTTGTAGTTTTTGTAAATATTTGATCTTTATAAGTATTCATTATAGCTTTTACAGTTATATAAAACTAATATATTTAACTTTATTGTTTATTTGATAAAAAACTTTGGCTTTCATTAACTACTTTTTTTATAGTTTCAAAATGCATTTAAACTGTTACTACAAAGCTGCAACTTCTTTTTTAATTCTATTTCAATATTTAATTATATATGTACAGTATTCTGAAAAAGTTTTTATAAGGTTTAATATATTAACTATATTATTTTTCTGTAGTTTAGCTTTTTAAAAAGTTTGGTTCAAATAATTATCAAAAAAAGTATAATTTAGTATTTTTAAAGTATTTAAAATAATAATTGTTTAAGAAGGTGTAGCAACCTAGTGAAGTGGATAGGTTGTCAACCCTCAAGTAGCAAGTCTAGAGTTCAAATCCCAGTAATGATGAAAATTTGCAATTCTTTCTGTATTATGATTAACTGTCTTCTGTGATTGGTTAGATAAGATATCTGTAATCTGTATTATACCAGTATGACTGAAAGGTCTAGGCACTCATACAATGTTATATAAAGAAATACAAACTGGTACTGGGTAGTATAACCCAAGATAAGTTCTTAAACTATATAAATCACAGAAACCAGATAGAAAGATGGAAGTCCACTTGGAAGATTTGAGTAGAGAAGTAACCCGAACCTTTAATAGTGCTACTGTAAAGACTAGACTTATGAAACAAAGCTAAAACTTGTGAAACTAGGCAAATGTGCCAGCCTTTGAGAAGGAACCAGATAAACCAACCAGGCTACTAAAATTTCTAAGTTTCAGAGAAAAAGTGTATATGCTGGCAAACATGTAAACCAGAAGTGTATAGTTTTGACCTACCTTTTTAGGCTATTTGGAATAGCAGCTTGATAAAACTTAAATTAAATACCAAAGTAGTAAGGATATGTTGTGAAGTCAGTATTAGGATTGAGGTAAACTCTACAAAGACATAGCAGTTTAATGATATATTCTGATCACCAGTATTGGTTTCAGTTATAGTGATACTGAGTTAATTGTAAGAATAGGATACAGAAGATTCTAAAAGATTTAGTATAAGATCAAAGGTTTCAAAGAACTGCTTTAAAGACTTAGTGATCATGACATATTTTCACTGTCATTGGCTAGGATCATTGGTAGGCAAAGGTAGGTATATAGATATAGAAACTAGAATGGTTAAATAGAAAACCTATAAGCAGGTTTCAGGTATGGCAGCTAGTATAGAACTTTCAAATAGACTATTTAAATTAGACAATAATTAAAGTTGTATGAGTGGCTAGTTGTATACTCTTTTTATGATTGTCTTCTGTGATTGTAATGTAACTATTAGCCAAATATACTATCAATAAAATTCTGAATTGCAAGTACTCATCTTAATATTTAAAATAATAATAATAATAATAATAATTGTTTATTAAGTATTAAATTTTATATTTATTAAATACTCAATTTTTAAAAATTTTATAAATATTTAAAATTAATATTTATAATTTTTTTTTTTTTTTTTTTTTATATAAGCAGTCACACTAGTACTTTATTAAGATTTTGAAATTACATTTGCAACTACATAAAT
>CAJVQA010009419.1:0-12103 GCA_910591915.1 Cetraspora pellucida | reverse complement strand
TATTTTATAAGTAAACTGTACCCCATATTATTAATAATTTATTGTGTTATTTAAAAAATACTAAATTTAATTTAAAAATCCAGGCAAATTTGTCTGGAAAACAGTTTAAGGGATAAATAAAATTATTTATCTATTATAGTAAAATTTTGAACTATTATATTATTTAAAAAACTATATTTATATATATAATAAAGTTTATCTAGATTGATTAAAATTTGTTTAGGTAGTAGAAAATTGGATAATTTGATTAGTTAATTTATATAAATCTATAAGTTAATTTTATTACATAGTTTTATAATCTAATATTTAAAAATTCATATCTTAATAAGTTTTTAACTAATTTTAATAATTTTACCATCATTAAATAAGAAAAATATATTTTATAACTTTTATATAAAGATTAAAATTATATACTTAATATATTTTTTAAAAAAATTAAATATAAAAAAAACTTATAAAATTTGTAACTAATTATATATAAAAATGATTAATGTTGTATTTTATTCTTAATTAATCCTAAAAATACAACAATACATTATATTGAGTTTTAAAGAAATGTTAGATAAAACAATTATTAGTTATAAAAATTTATAAAACTGTTTTAAAATAAAAAAATAATTCTAAAAAATTTATCTAATTTTAAAATTAGATAAAAATAAAAGATTAAAATAATAGATATAATGTAATATTCTTTACTGAAATATTATAAATTATTTTTTAAAAAATAAATAATTAAAGATGAAAAAAATTATTTATTTTTTGTACATTTGTTTATAATCTAATATATTTCTTTTTAACTAAAATAATAAAGATTTTTATTAAAAAATTTTATTTATATTATATGGGTTAAAAAAAAATAAAGAGTAAATAATAAGTAAATAATAGAAAAAAAATCTGCTATTATTCTATCTTATATTTACCAAATAATGTTAGCAGTATAATAGTAAAATAATAACAAAATAATAGTAGATATATTATATAAATAACATAATAGTAGCATATTAGCAAAAAATAAAACAGTTCAATTATTTTATTTTTAGTTACAAGAATTAAATATAAAATAATAAAACTGTTTTATTATTTTGCTATTATGTTACTATTATGTTACTATTATGTTACTTATATTAATAAATTTTTTGTTATTTTACTATAATTTTAATATTATGCTGTTATATTACTATTATTTGCAGATATAGGATAGAATAATAACAAACTGTTTATTATTATTTATTTATTATTTGCTTTTTTTTTAATATTAATGATGAGGCTATGCTTTATTTTTATTGAATATTTAATTGAGATTTTTTATAAAATACAATTCTGCTTTTAAAATATTATAGAAAAAATAGAAGCTCAGACTAATATATTTGTGACCTAAACCAAATTATTTACTTTTTATTTAATTATTTAATTTATGTTATATATAATAATATATATGATCAAATTAATTTGATTGAGTTTCTGAAAATTTTTATCATACTTAAATAATATTTATAGTTTTTTTCTATTTAAATTATTTTGAAAGGTCTAAGTAAAAAAAAAATTATCAAAAAGATATAAAAAATATAAAACAACTAAAAACAAGTAATATAATAAGAAGAAAACAAAAAAAACTAAAAATATTTAAGGTAAACATTTAGAAAACAAAATTTTATATTAATTCTGTATTATAGATTTGTTATAATTATAAAAATGCAAACCAATAAGCAAAACTGTTACATGTACAAATAAATAAAACAAACTATATACTTAACAATTATAAGAGAATATAAATATACCAAAAGAATATAATGACAGCCTAATAATAATATAAATAAAAAAGCATACTAAACTATTAATAGTATACAAAATAATATATTTTTTAAATAAGCAAATAAAATATATAATATTTAATAGAAAGACAAAATGATTGCTATGCTAATAGAACAGAATCTAGTCAAGATTAGTTTATTAAAAATAACAAAAAAACTAATAAAAAAAGTAAAAATAATTGTTAAAAAAAAATTAATATAGTAAAGCAGAGTAATAATATAATAATAGTAAAATCTACCTTAAAACAAGTACTAGACAAACTAGAAGAAAAGCAGTATCAAACAATAAAATCAAAAAAAATTAAAAAATTGAATAAGTAATATTACTAAAAAGAAAATCAAAGAAGAAAAACTATATAAAAAGAAAATATAAGAGAATAGAAAAGCAATACAAAAAGAAAAAATAATAGAGATAAGGCTTAAAAATAGCAGTTAGAAACTAGTCAAGTTTTATAAGAACATAAAGACAAATAATAAATAAAAGACCAAAAATTAATAGAAAAACAAAAATAAAAAGATATAAATATAGATAAATAAAAATTAAGAAAAGGTTTAATAATAAAAAAAATAGAAAATAAATAAAAAGAAACAAGAAATCAAAAAAGAAATTAATATAATAGGAATATTATTAAAGAAGAGTATATAGATACCAAGCAAAAAAAGTTGTAATCAAAATAACAATCTATTTACTAATATGTTAACATATAATGTGCTTAGAAACAAAAAAAATTATAAAATTTATTAGATAGTTGCTAAAAAACAATAAACATATTAAAGATGTATAAAATAGTTTTTAAAAAAACTTATAGATAGAAATAAGCTTTAATTATAAATACAAAAAAAAAGTAATACAAAAAATTATAGTATAATATCATAAGAAAAAAAAACATAAGAAATGTTAAAAAAAAACAATATATTAAAAACAGGAAAAAAGAAATGTGAATAAAAAGAAAATAAAGATATATAAAGACTATTATAAAACAGATAAAAAATTTGAAAATAACAAATATTTAACAATATAGAACTTACTAACAAAAAAGAGTTAGAATATATCTACAAAAGACTCAAAAAAACCTATATTATAAAAATTAAAAGATCTAAATATAAAAGTTTTAGCAGTAATTTAAATAAAAAAGTAGATAAAAAGAAAACTTCATAGGCTATATCAGTTAATAACAATAAACTAATATATGTAATAAGAGAAAAAGAAGATTATAAATCAAGAAAAAGTTAAAAAATATATATAGCAAAATTAACAGAATTATTTAGAAATACTTTAAAGGTTCTACTTTTATTAAATCTAAGAAGTAAAGAAGCAAAATCAGTTTATATATCACCAAATAAAAATAAAAATCAAAAAAAAACTGTAATAATTATGTTTGCAATAAAGAAAAATATGAAGACAACTTAATCAAAACTAATTATATTTAATAATTTTTAAGTATATTGAGTAAATGATGAGAAAAAAGAAATAAGAAAAAAAACTTCAAAAAAAAAATAAAAAGAAGCTAGAATAGTTTTAGTAAAGCTTTAGTACAAAAATTAATAAAAATAAAAAAATAGACAAAAAATCAAGTTAGATATAAAAAAAATAGAAAAAAGAAACTTAAAATAACAGATTAAATAACAAAAAAAAAAGTAATACTTAAATCCAAGACTTAGAAAGCAAAATAATTAAAGAAAAAAAGGTTTTAAAAGAAAATGAATAAAATTAAAATTCAGATACAAGAAAAGGTACATATAATAAAAACATTCTAGGTCAATTTTGAAATATTAAAAAAAATTAAAAAAAAACAAATAAAATAGTATAAAAAAGCCTAGTCAATTGCTTCTGAAGGTGTTCTAAATAAATTTATAAACATAAATAAGAAGATTAAAGATTTTTTGAAAAAAGAAATATAGAAATATCTTTTAATTTAGAAAAAAAAAAAACATAAAGACAAAACAAAAATAAATGAAAGAAAAATAGAAAAAATAAAAAAATAAAAATAATATGTTACAAGATTAACAGACTTAAAATTAGAAAATAGAAATTAGAAAACCTCTTAAGTTAGACAAAAAAAGAAGAAATAACAATTTTGATAATAACAAAAATGAATATTGTAGAAAAAAAATCATATTATACAATTATAATATATAATACAAGAGTGCAGTATCAAACAAAAAAGAATTAGTTATAGTAATACTAATAAATAAAATTTGAAAAAAATATGTTAGCATAGTTAAAAAATTAGCAAATATATATTAAAAATAAATAATTAGAATATAATAAAATAAAACCTGTGCAGAAAGAGGTATAGTACTATAGTAAAATAGTCATGTTGTCAACTTTTAAGTGATAGGTCTAAAGTTCAAATCTTAGTGTTAATGAAAATTTGAAATTCTTTTTGTATTATAGTCAACTGTCTTTTACTATTGGTTGGAATAAAATACCTATTATCTGTGTTATACTAGCATAACTAAAAGGTTATATGACATTTATACAATAATTGTACTTGTATAAAGAAACACAAACTAGTACTGAATAGTGTAAACTTATAATAAGTTCTTGTAGCTGTGTAGATCACAGAAACCAGCAAGATAAAAGACTGTTTAGAAAACCTAAAAAGAAAAGTAGTCTAAACTGTTAATAGTACTACTGTAAAGACTAGATTTATAAAACAGAGCTAGAATCTTTGAAGCTAGATAAAGCTAAGTTAGTTTTTAGAAAAAGGGCATCGTAACCAGCCAGGCTACTAGAATTCTGAAAAGAATAACAGAAAAAAAGGTTATATGCTAAAGAATATATAAAACAGAGCTATGATATATCTACCTTTTTAGACTATTTGGACTAAGTGTTTGGTAAAACTTAAATTAAATACTAAAATGGTTAAATTAAATACTAGGTTGGGATAAACTTTATAATGGCATAGCAGTTAATAGTATGCTCTAACTGCAAATATTAATCTTACCTATAGCATTACTAGGTTAGCTATAAAAATAGAATATAGAAAATTCTGAATAGTTTAGTACAAGATCAAAAGTTCCTTATATAAGTAAACTGCTTTAAAGACTTAATAAATATAGCATATTTTTACTGCTAATCAGACTATACAAAAAGATATTCTTAACAGATTTGTAACACAAGACAAAAAAAAGTTAACCTAATAACAGTAACAAATGCAATTTTTTTTTTTGCTTTTGCTAAAGCTGTGGTTATCAACAGCTATTGCTTTTATTGTATTTTAATTATAATTATATAACTTGTACAAGATGAGTATACAACTAGCCACATGTACAACTTTTGGTTGTCTATTTTAAGTAGTCTGCCTGCATAGCAGGTTCTACATTAGCAGTTATATCTAAAATCTACTAAAAGGTTACTTATTTAAACACTCTGATCTCTATACTTACACTAACAAATAGTACACAGATTTTTGTAACCTAAGTGCTGCCTAATCTAATCTTAACCTTCCTTTTTGTACATCTGTCAAACCATTACATATTCCAAAGTACAACATCTGACTGTAGAGCTTCACAGGGCCCTCTGTTAACTAATTACCCATATTTAATTTTTTGTTAACAGAGCTTACTCTTGCAAAATTCATCTAGACTCCAGTACTAACTTTATAGCATATTACTAGTATTTATAATATACCTCTGCTTCCAAACTTAGACTTTCAATTTAGATAGCTTAAAAGAACTATAACCTGTACCTGGTATCTCAGAGTCTGCTGTTCAAAGTTCTTTTCCTTCAGTTTGAGACTTCTAGCAGCCTGGTTGGTAGTACCTCTTACTTGAGGTTCTTGTTTATCAGATTTCTTTTATATTGGTATCCATTTTCTAGATCTAGTCTTTACAGTTGTACTGTTAAAGATCTGTGCTATGTCTCTACTCAGGTCTTTTCAAGTGGGCTCTGGCTTTCTAGTTCATAAATTTACACAGCTATGAGAACTTATTTTGGATTTGCACTACCTGATACCAGTTTGCATTTCTCTATATAACTTCAATATTGTGCAGATATTCCATGACCTGTCAGTTATGCTAGTGTGATTGTGTTACAGATGTCTTATTCCAACTAATTAACAGAATGCTGTCACTATAATACT
Organism: Cetraspora pellucida; assembly: GCA_910591915.1. Lineage (NCBI taxonomy): Eukaryota > Fungi > Glomeromycota > Glomeromycetes > Diversisporales > Gigasporaceae > Cetraspora > Cetraspora pellucida. The sequence goes on along the minus strand of CAJVQA010009419.1, from coordinate 6,204 downwards.
GTCTATATATTACATAGATTATTATCCAAATTTTTGCTACTGGTAAGTTTTGAACTTACTACCTATCACTTGGAGGATTGACACTTATTCACTTTACTAAGTTGTTACATCTCTACAAATGCAATCTTAAATAGTTTGGCAAAACACTTTTAAAATCAATTTAAAAAAAAACTAAGCTAAAAAAATGTCTAAAAAATGGAAAAAAGTATACAACTTAAAGAAATAGATCAATTAGGTTTAATATAAGAAACTAGAAAAAAAATAATAAAAAAGAATAAAAAAACATATTAAGAGAACTCAATACTAATATAGTTTTAAAAATATTAAATATTAACTATATATATATTAATAAAATAAACAGAAAAGAAATTACAAAAAATTTTTAAGACCTTTGCAAACCTGGTTTTAATAAAAGAAAAAATATCAAAGAAATGAAAAATAGTATAGATATTCTAATTTTAAAGAATGTAAACTAAAAATATAGTCTAAATAAAATTAAACCAATAGTACTAATTGATAGTTTTAGAAAAATAGTTACAAAAATAGTAACAAAAAGGTTGGTTATAGTATTTACAGAAAAAGAAATACTCAAAGAGCCAAATTATACAAGTTTGTTAACTAACTTAGCAAAAAACCAATATATATATTAAATATAATAATAGAAGATACACAAGAGAAAAACAAAGAAGTATAAATACTTCTATAAAACATAAAGAAAACATTTGACCCAGTTCTATTAGAAAGTCTAAAATAGACTTTTAAAAAAATTAAAATATTATAAAAAATAAAAGAATATATAATCAATCTTTTTTGTAAATACTAACTTAAACTTATTATAGCTTATAGTCTAATAAAAAAAACAACAAAAAAAGATAAAATAGACCAAAAAAAGGCAATATTATCTCTAATTTAGCATTTTTTTTATAAGCTATTGTTAAAAAATATTTAAAAAAATAAAGTATTAGATTATATAGTAAACCAAAAAATATCAGAAAAAATATGCAATATTAATATCACAAAATATAAATAAGTAATAATTATATATTCAAATAATAAAACATAAATTGCAAACAAAAAGAGCAACTGCTAAGCATTCTTGAAATTGCAAAAGAGTTTTTTAAAGCTAATAATATTAAATAAACAGGTTCAAATTAAAGTTTATAGTAATGAACACAAGACTTAAAAATAAAAAAAAGAAATTACTTTTAGTTAAAATAAAATAATAAAAAAAAACAAAAAACAAGATTGTAAGACCATTAAAGATTTGGCTAAATAGCAAAATAAGAGAGTCACTAGTTTGTAAAAAGCAAAAAAAATTTAATCAAAGAATCATTAATTTTAAATTGTTAATTTGTGCAACAGTTAAAAATCTAAGATTTAAAAAATAACAATAAGCCAAATTGTATATATAAACAATATAGTAATAATTATTAAGCTAAAATATCTTTTGCAACTAATAAAGATGTTTAAAAGAATAGTTTTATATTTTGGCATTCTTGAGCTATTATAAGTCTTATTGTTTGTCTAAACTTCATTTTTTATTAAGTTTTGAAAAAAGACTATTTATTTGCTTTGTTGTTATTTTTAAGCTTAGTAGTTTATAATTTTCTAGATCTTTATGCTTTATTATATAATTGGTTAATATTTTTATTATGTTGTATTTATGTTTTAACAGAAATATTAGTAGTTAATATATTTTGTCAATTAATAGATAATATTTGAGTTTCTGAAAAATAACTAAAAGAAAAAATATTGAAAAAACAATTTAGTTTACCAAATAATAGCTAAAGTAAAAAAAAAAAAATAAGCATCAAAACAGAAAATTGTTTATAAAAAGTATACAGTTACAAAACAAAATAAAAGAAATAATAAAAACAAAAACATAAACAACAAATAATAACACAATTAATAAATAGAAATTATTATATCTAAACTAACTTATAGATACAAAAACTAAAAATTAATTATATAAAGCTAGATTAAGAGTCTTTAAGAATTGTTATATAAAGAAAAGTAATCTAAATAGTTTAGTAAAATAAAAAAAATAATGTTAGTAATACAAACAGATAAAGAAATACATAACCTATAAAAGATAAACAGCTACAATATATAGGTATTAAAGATTAATTAAACAAAGATGTCAGAAAACTGAAGAAAGAAAGAATAGATTATATATAAACTCAAAAACAACTAGCAATTTAGTAAATAACTAAAAAAATAAAGTTTAATAGAACATTAGTTAATACAAAAAGAAAAAAAACAATTACAGTGTGACAGGCTTATTGGATGAGTTCAGAGATGGGGCAAATGCGATGAATTGTCACTAGAAAAATGGTTATGTCACATAACGTTCCTCAAAGATAACAGAGGCGGTTTTACGATTTGGCACAAGGTCAAGGTGATCATAGAAGAGTGTTACAAGATAAGTGTCACGAATTTAAAAGAACGTGGGTTTATTTTACAAGTTAAAAGGATCTTTATTAACTTTTATTAGTATTTTGTAGGGGAATACAATTATATTGTTAAGGGCTATTCTGGACTATGCTGAACTATTCTGAACTGTATTGAGATTTTCTCTGAACTGTCTTTTGGGAGGGGGAAATTTCATCCTTTTTATAATGAATTGAACAAGAGAAGAGCCCGCACAAGACTACGACTCTTCTCATTATTACTAACACTTCCCAACCTTATTTGTTATAACCTTTAACCCCTTCCACATAGCCTTTTGTTACTTTAACATTTCTCATGGCTCTCATAGTGCCAATGAGAAATGTTTCAGTTTCTCGATCCTGGGGCCAGAACCCATTGTATTGTCTTCAATCGCACCCTCTTGACATCGCCTCACACCTAACCCAAGTATGGCAGGTGAAGTCAACGTCCATTCCCAGCGCAACAGGTTGGTCCAAGTCGACCTTACTTTAATTAGAGGGGTGGTTGGGTCCTACATGGAGGCTTGTGTACTTGCATATGGTGTCTTTTGAAGCTGGGCGCACATGTTTCAGATGGGTCGTCATGGGCAACTCTAATTAGGTAAGTATGCCACAATGACATCCATTTTGTAGGTTCTATGAGGTGTCGATTTTACCTTTTACAACAGAAATAAATAAATAAAAAAGTTGTAAGAACAGAGTAGAACAAACTACAGACAAATGTATGATATAAATAAAACAAAATATAGTATAAAAGTAAATCTAGAGACACTAGTAAAGAAAAACAAAAACAGAATTAATATAATATTAGAACAAATATTAGAAAATAAAAAAATAAAGAAATAAAGAAAAAAAGAAAGAAAACTAATAAAATTAAAACAAGCAGAAGAGTTAAAAATAGAACTAATCAAAAAACAAAGCTTAAATAACAAAATTACGAACAATTTAACAGAAATTCTAATAAAAAACAAAAAGAGAACCTATGACAAATATATTATCTATACAAACAGAACATTATACAAAAAAAACAATACAGATAAGATAGATATTAGTTAAGTACAAGTAATAAAAAGAAAAGATTGATCAAATAAGAAAACTGCATTAAGGCTTAAGCAATAGCGTTTAGTAATAATAACAGAATTTGAATAGCAATTCTAATAGTATCAGAAAGAAAATATATAGAAGTATATACTGTTAATCTACAAAAATGACTATAACTCTTGAACCACTGAACAGAATTCGATGAAACTACCACCATTTGAATTAGCTCACTGAGATGGTTCTAAAGAGGTATAGATCATCTAATTCTGATCATAGAATCACAAGATCAAATTCAATAACCAAATTAATAAAAAAGCTGTGATCTGATTGGTTGAATGATTACTGCATAAAATATTATACATATAACATATATAACATTTATGCATTTTGGAGCATATATATTTTATATTATATTTAGTTCATATATAATATCTAGTTTATTTATTTTATCTATTTTATATATCAACATATATCTTATTTATTTTATAAATAGTAGTTGTAAAATATCTTGTACATATAAAAGATATAAACCGTTACATTTATTATGTAGCCAAAAAGTATAAAAGTGGCAGTTGTGGACCCCAAGTTTAACATCAAGTCTTCATACTCTTTTACTAATAAACTACTACTTTATATTACCCAAACTAAACAGTTATTAATATTTTCATATACTTTTAATTATAGCCTCTTTCATAATTGCAAATTGTCTTAAATCTTCTTTGTTAAGTTTTTTAAAATAAAATACCTTTTGATTTAGTTATAATACAGTAACAAGTAAGATTACAAAAAGTGTTCACTGTCTAAGGTCATTCTAGTTACCTACTATCTTAAAAGAAGTAGATATAGGATAACAATACAAATAGCATTACTGCATTAAAAAACATTAACAGCATAATTTTTTTTTTTGTTTTTACTAAGGTTATAGTTATTAATAGCTATTCTATTGTCTTTATTATATTTTAATTATAGTTATATAACTTGTACAAGGTGAGTCTACAATTAGCTATAAATATAACTTTTGGTTGTCTATTTTAAGTAGTTCATCTGCACAACAGGTTCTATACTAGCTGCCATATCTGCAATCTACTAAGAGATTATCTATTTAAATACTCTGATTCCTATACTTATATTGACAAATAGCACACAAGTTCCTATACACTGAAGTGCCATCTAACCTAACTTTAACTTCTCTGTTTGTATATTCATCAAGCTATTATATATTTCAAAATACATCATCTGACTATAGAGCTTCAGAGGGCTCTCTGCTAATAATTACTTATATTTAGTTTTTTGTTAACAGGGTTTGCTTTTGCAGAATTTATCCAGACCTTAGCACTAACTTTATAACATATTTCTAGTACTTATAATATGTCTCTGCTTTTGACCTCAGACTTCTAATTCAGATAGTTCAAAAGGCTATAACCTGTCTCTAGTATCTTAGGATCTGCCTCTCAAGGTTTTTTTTCTCTAGTTCAAGACTTCTGATAGCCTGGTTAGGAGTACCCCTCACCTAAGGTTCTTGACCACTTGATTTTTTCTATATTGGTATCTATTTTTTAGGTCTAGTCTTTATAGTGGTACTGTTAAAGACCCGTGCTATCTCTCTACTTGGGTCTTTTCAAGTAGGCTTTAGCTTCTTAGTTTACAAATTTACATAGTCATGAAAACTTATTTTGAGTTTGCACTGCTGATGCTGGTTTGCATTCTTCTGTATAACTCCAATATTATACAGATGCCCCATAATCTGCCAGTTATGCTAATGCAACTGTATTACAGATATCTTATCTCAACTAATTAACAGAATGCTATCACTATAATACTGTCTATATATTATATAAGTAATTATCTAAATTTTACTATTGGTAGGTTTTGAACTCACTATCTACCACTTGGAAAGTTGACAACTTATCTACTTCACTAAGTCACTATACCCTAAAAGCAAAATTCAAAAGATAAAAAATAAAAGAATTAAATTTAAAGAAATACAAAAAGCAGTATAGAATGTCTTCTTCTTATAACTAGCTCTCTTCTAGCAGATTCAAGTAGGATATTACAAGAAAACCTACAAATACTTCTTTTTAAACTTTTTATAACTCTTAAAAAAAAATATAATATAAATAATAAACATTATAGGTTTTATTAAAAATGAAAATATTAAAATAAAAATAGTTAAAGTTAAATATTATAATAAAAATAAATAAAATAACAAAGCAGATACTTTTGTAAAAAAAAAAGCAACTTGTGAAGAAATAATTTATATAAAAAAAATCAAGTATGATAAAATAGATATTATTTAGAATAGTAAACCAAAAAAATTAAAACTTCTTTATAAAATAAGTACAAATACTAAAATTAAAATTAGCTAAAAAGAAACAAACCCAATTAGAATATTTGAAATCAGAAACAAAAAATATATAATAGAACTGGTCAAGTTTTTGAAAAAAATAATAAAACAAAAGAATTATATTATATATTAACAAAACTTAGTACAAAAAGAACTTTAGCAATCAAGTATATAACACAGGTCAAATGAATAAATAAAGGGTAAATAATAGGTAAATAACAGAAAAAAAAATCTGCTATTATTCTACCCTATATCCACCAAATAATGGCAGCATAACAGTAGCATAACAGCAAAATAACAGTAAAATAACAGTAGGTTTGTCAATATGAGTAACATAATAGTAACATAATAGCAAAATAATAGAACTGTTCTATTATTTTACTTTTAGTC
>CAJVQA010009418.1:0-12103 GCA_910591915.1 Cetraspora pellucida | reverse complement strand
AAAGTATATTGCTAAAATTAATTGTTAAAATTTTATTATAAAAATTAATTTTTAAAAAAAAGATGCAAGCAAATTTGTATGCAATACAATTTAAGAGATAAGTAGTTTGCATATAAGTTAATTTTATTTGTATTGTTATATCTTTTTTATTTAAGAAATTTTATTGTAAAGTTAGTTAAAATATCAAAAGTATAGTAGTTTTGAATTCTGTTTAAGTTATATATATATTCTGTATATTATATATAGTCAATAGTTGAAAGTGAATATAGACTAGTATATAAGAAATTATGTTTAATTAGCCAATATGTAATTAAAATAGTATTTTTATTAGCATTGTACTATATATTAAGTTGTTTAAAATTATAAACTTATTAATAGTTTAATTAAATTAAAAGATTGCAGAGAAAGTTATATTAAAGACAATAATTTGAGAAATATATATTTGTAATAGTATTGATAAAAGTTGTTTAATAGTAGCAGAAATAAAAAGGTTTTAAAAATTGGCATTAAGTTCAACAGAATTTTAAAAGATTTTTTTAAAAAATTAGATTAATATAATAATTAATATATTAATACTATATATTATAAATATTTAATATAAATTTAAATAATAAGGGTGTAGCAACCTAGTGAAGTGATCAAGTTGTCAACCCTCCAAGTAGTAGGTTGGGTGTTCAAATCCCATTGATGGCAAAAATTTGGATAATCACCTATTTAATATTCATATTATGGCAACTGTTACTAATAATTAGGTTAAGATACCTGTAATGGTGGTCGCATCAGCATAACTGGCAGGTTATAGGGCATCTGTGCAATGTTGGAGTTACACAGAGGAATGCAAACTGACAAATCAGACAGTGCAAACACTAGATAAGTTCTTGTGGCTGTGTAAATCTGTTAAAATTGGTAACAAGAAGTTCATTTAGGAAGACCTAAGTAGAGAAGTAGCTGGATCTTCAATGACCCTACTGTAAAGGCTAGCTCAGCAAAACAGATATCCAGATCTAGTACCTGGTCCTAGTAGCCAGATGGGCAAGAACCTTCAGGTTGGAAGTCTTGGAGGTACCATCAACCAGGTTGTCAGAACAAATCAAAGGAAAAGGATATCAGGCTGACCTGATATACTGATAGACTAGTCATAGTTCTACATAGGCTATCTGGATTGGAAGTTTGGTAAAAGGGCAGGAGAAAAGGCAGGGGTATACTAAAGTACTGGGGTTATGCTGTGAAGTAGATGTTGGGGTCTAAGTGAACTCTACAAGGGCATAGCAGTTTAATAATTAGCCCTGACTGCAAGTGTTAGTTCTGCTATAGCAATATCTAGATCAGCTGTAAAAATAGGTACAGAAGGCTCTGAGGGTTTACCTTGAGGATAAATTAGTCCTAAGGTTGAGGACAATGATCTGATACATCTGAAATGACCAGTGATGTTAATACAGATTACAGGTTTAGAGGATTTAAAATGGAACATCCAAGCAGAGATGTTAGGTACAGCAATTGGTAGGAAACCTTCGGGCAGACTCCTTAAATAGGTAATATAGAAAAGTTATATGTGTAGCCAATTATATACTCTTCTGTAGTGGTTTATTGAACCACAATACCGATAAGTAATTAATAAAAGTCAAAAGACCAAAGAGGTCACCTTAAAAAAAAAAAAATAATAATAAAAAAATAAATTTAAATAATATTTTAGATAAAAAGTATAAATTAATATTTGTCAATATGTTATAAATATTTAATTAGAATTAAAAAATATTTATTTTTATTTTATTTTTTGTTTTTCTCTTAAAAAGTCATAGCAGTACTTTATTAAACTATTTACAGCTATATATATAAATACAGAATATCATTTAACATATAAGTCTGCTATCATCTGACTACTCAAACAGTACTTAAATATAACCTGCTGCACTAATCCAATTAGGACTAGAAATTACAACTTGTTTGTCTTCTGTTCTACAATAGGATATTGCCAATCTGATAACATCTTTTCATAGAAAAGAAAAAAACAAAAAAAAAATTTAAAATTAGAAAAAAAAAAAACTAAAATAAAAAGTAAAATAAAGCTAACAAAAAGAAAATAAAACTAATGTATAAGGTAAATAATAGAAGAAACCTGCTAACAGAATAAAATTTTATTTTATAATTGTTATTTGCTATAATATTTTTAAATTTTTATAGACTATTTCTTAATCTGTAAGTTTTTCCAAGCAAATTTGCTTGAAAAATTGTTAAAATATACTTATAATCTACTTTTTTTAAATTTTAAAATATTTAAATAAAATTTTATTTAATAATATTTAAAAATAAGTATTATTTTTTATTTTTTATTTTTTTTTAACCTTAAGTAGTTATGCTAGTATTTTATTAAGATTTTTGAAACTATACATTTTTATAATTACATAGAATTTCCCAATACCTAAGTCTAGCATCACTCAGCTACCCTAATGGTACCTAAGTGCAACCTGTCACACTATCTCAGTTAGAGATAGACTGCTTGTCTAACTACTTAAAGCCATACCAGAAAAATCTTTTTCCTTTTGTAACAAGCATATCAATTGTCTTTCAAGCTTTTTTCTTCACTCAATTCAATTTTTTTGCTTTTTTTTCTTTTCTTCTTCTTTTGCTCACTTGTCTTTCTTTATTCTTTTTTCTAATTTTCTTCTTATTCAAGCACCTTTCTTCATTTTGCTTGTTATATTGGTCTTTTTTTCTTATTTCTGCACTTTTTCATATCAGACTCTTCATATTTGGTTATAAAATGTATTTCATACTGTTTTTGTTACTATATCTATGCATTTTTGTGTCATTTGTCTGCTTAGAATCTGTTCAAGTCTTTTTTCAACCTCTGTTATAACTAGTTTTTTTATCATTGACTTCCTGTTCATAATTTCCTCTGCTTCTGTTTTTTCAAATATCACTTCATATAGAACTAGCAATGGAATTCTGTCTTTTTTACTTTCTTTGAAGCTGTTCTATACTGTTGCTGTTATTACTTTTTGGATCCTTTTTCACAAGCTTTTTTGTTCACTGCAGCTTGCTAAATATGCTTGAGTTTCCTTTTCACCTTTTTGACAAACTTGGCAATCTGTTACTGTATAAATCTCTAGTTTTCTTTTATTTAACTCTTCTAGTATTAGTAGACTGTTCATTATGCATTTAATCACTGTTGCTCTTCTAGTACTAAGTTTTCTTGTTGTATAGTGCACACCTTTTGTTTTATTTATCTTTTTCCAAAAACTTGACCAATTATGTTGTGTATTTTCTGTTTCTGGTTCTAATATTCAAATTGAAAATGTTTCTTTCCAACTGGCTCCAATTTTGGCATTTATTACTATTTTGCAAAGAAGTCTTGTTAGTATATCAATCTTTTTGTTTTTCTATTCGAAATGGTATTTTACTCTTCTATACTTGACTTTCTTTGCAGATATTGTCTTATCACATGCTGCTTCTTTCTTCACAAGTACATCTGCTCTATTATTTCATTTGTCATTACTGTGGCTTTTGATTTTAACCAGTTCTATTTTAATGTTTTTGCTTTTGATTAGATTTACACTGTTCATTAGCCACATTGCATTTTTCTTTTTCAGAACTCTGACATCACCTGTGTCTTGAATTGCTCTGCTAATGTTTCTTAATACTGCTAGGCTGTCTGTATACACTTCTATAGTTTTCTTTTCTGATATCATTAAAATTGTTAACCATATTGCTGCTAGCTCAGCTGTTGTCACTAAAGGCCAACTTTCGAGTCTCAGTACTATCTCTTCTTCTGGCCAATTTCTTCTGTTTCTGACTTGCATCCAGCCTATACTCATCTTTTCTAGACTATTTCCACTTTTTTCTCTAAATAATGCATCATCTGGTATACTTGTCTTTATTTTTTGTTATATTTCTCATAAAAGCTTCTATTAAGTAAGTTGTAATCTCTCTTTTGAATTTTTGTTTTTTAATTAGTTCTATCTCTAATTCTTCTATATGTTCTAACCCAGTTAATTCTTTTTTCTTTTCTCTCCATTCTTTTATTGATCTATTTTCTAGCAATTGTTCTATTGTTGCATTGATCTTGTTGTTGTTCTTTTCTATTAGTGCTTCTGAAATTGCTTTAATACTATTGCTTTATCTGATCTACCTTTCACATATGCTTGTTGTTTGTTCTGATCTGCTTTTACAACCTTTGCATTTTCTTATTTTAGTGAATGTTTTGCCTTCTATTTCTTGCAGTAACCAATGCTCTATTAAGACTTTTTTCTCTTTCTTCTTTAATATCTTGCTGAAGTGCCAGTCATGCTTTAGTCCATGTACAATTCACTCTTTCTTTCTTCTGTTTTCTGACACTATCATCCAGTTAATTATTAGTACTTGAATGTTAAAATCACTAATTTTGAATTGATCATATATTTTTCTGCATATTTGTGTTATTAGCACTTTTCCTTCTATTTTACTAAACCATTTGGCTTTCTTTCTTTTGCATGACAGTTCTTGGAAGCTTTTGAGCTGTCTTTATATAATTAGATTCTTATCTTTTACATCTATAAGCTAATTCAAGTAAAACAAACTCCATTTGTTTATTGTACAACTGCTTGTGTCCAAGTTTTGGTTTTGACTAGATCTTTTATTTTTATCTCATATCCAAATACTTTCTATAAGCAATTTTCTGTTTTAATGTTTATTCCCATTTTTCTTGCTTTGGCTATTGTCTGGCATGTTAGATTGTATTTCCAGAACTTTGATTCTTCTGGTCTTCTTTCAGTGTTCTATATATTTTTTGTCAGGCCTGCTTTTTGGCATCCTTAAGCTATTCTGAGTCTTGTTAGATCATCTAGACTATCTTTTCTATTAAGTCTCATGAATAAACTACTTATTTGCTTCATCACTATCTTTTAACTTAGTAATTTACAGTTTCCTAAATCTTTGTGCTCCATTATACAGTTGTTTGTAGTTTTCATTATGTTGCACTTATGTTTTGCCAAACAGATTATTAGTTGATAGATCTTATCAATCATCCTAGCTAACATTTTTGTCAACTGTAAAAAATAGCCTAACTTTGGGATTATTACTGTATTATTTATATATGCGATTTGGCTCATTGACATTTTTTTGTATCTAAGGTCTTTGACTGTTTGGCTAATTATTTCTTTAGCTTTTTTGCAAACTAGTAACTCTCTCATTTTACTGTTTAGCCAGATTCCTAATGATCTTACAATTTTGTTTTTCAGCTCTTTTGTTATTCTACTCTGTTTGAAAATAATTTCTGTTTTCCTTTATTTGTCTTGAATTCATTACTATAAGCTTTGACTTGTTTTTATTTATTTTAATGTCATTGGCTTTGAAGAACTTCTCTGCAATTTTGAGAATTTTCAACAGTTGTTCTTTGCTATTTGCAATTCATATTGTATCATTTACATATATAATTGCTACTTGTCTATGTTTTGTGATACAATTAACAGCTGTATCTTTTGATATTTTTTGCTCTACTATGTAGCCTAGTGATTTATTATCTTGAATTCTTTCTAGCAATGAATTGTAGAAAAGTCACCAAATTAGTAAAGAGATTACCTTCCTCTGGTCTATTCCATCTTCTGCTATTATTTCTTCTGTTAAACTATAAGCTGTGATCACTTTAAGTTGGTATTTATAAAAGAGATTAATAATATATTTATTGTTTTTTGTAGTAACTTAACTCTTTTTAGTGTCTACTCTAAGCTTTCCAGAGGGACTAAGTCAAAAGCTTTCTTTATGTTTTGCAAAAGTATCTATATTTTTTTATTTTTCTTTTATGCTTCTTTTATTATTATATTTAGTACATATATTGGTTGCTCTGTTAAGTTACTAGGCAGACCTGCATAGTTTGGCCCTTTAAGTATTTCTTTTTCTGTAAATATCTTGCTAGCCTTTTTGTTAGCACCTTTGTAACTAACTTCCTAAAGGTCTTAATTAGTGCTATTAGTTTAATTTTGTTCAAGTTATACTTTCAGTTTTCCTCTTTTGAAATTGAGTAGACTTGCATGATTTTTTACTTTATTGATAATTCTCCTTTTTCTAGAACCAGATTTGCAAAAGCTCTAAAAGTCTTTTGTTATTTCTTTCCTGCTTGTTTAATTAGTGTATAGCTTATGCCTGATATTTCTGAAGCTGTGTTGAATTTAAGTTTTCTTATTGTGTTTTTCTATTCTTTCTTTTTTATCTTTTTTTCTAGTTTACTATACCAAGACTCATTAATTCATTCTTTTGGATTATATACTTCTTTCCATTCTCTAGGCATTTCTTTTAGTTTGGTTTCCCATTTTCTGAATTAATTTTTGAAATAGTTTGCCAGATCACTTAAGACTGCTTTAAGTTTTATTATTAGTTTAATATCTTTTTTGTCTTGAACTACAAATCTGTTTAGGATTATCTTCTTGTATGGTTTGTTCAATAGACTAGCTATTATTTGTTTTTGATTTGTTTTAATCATTTCACATCTTTTATTTATATTTTCTTCTATCTGCTTTCTTTGGTTTTGTTTCTATTTCTCTCTTCTTTTGTCTTTCAGAATTCTTTGTCAGCCTTTTAAGTCATCTATTCAGGCTTCTGACTATTGATTATGTAGCTTTGGTAACTTTGCTCCTACTTCTTTGTCTATGTTTTTGAGTCTAATATTTATTTCTTTTTTTTCTTTTTTTTCTACCTTTTGGTTTTTTCTTAGCTTTGTCTTTTTGATTATTTGTTGTAATTCAATTGCTTGTCTGCATTACTATAATTTTCTCTGATATTGTCTTTTATTTGTTCTTGTATTAAATATCTTCTTTTTTGGAATTTGTTTATTTGCTGCTTCCATTATGGCTTCTTCTATATGTGGTTTATTACTTCTGCACTAAAGCTACTGCTCACTCTATTATATTCTAGTTGCTTTAGCATTTTTTTTATTCTAGTTGAACTTGGAGTTTTCTTGCATATTCTTCTCAATTTTCTTGTTTAGCTTTTTTATACAAATATATTGTTCTTATTTGTTCTTTACATTTAACTTCTGCATTACTATGGTTTGCTATTATATGTTTTAATCATATAACTGTTGTTAGTATCTTGTGATCACTGTCTGTTATACCTTCTGCTTTCTCTATATTGGCTTCTTGAAGGCCTGTTGCAATTAGCTCTAACAACCAGATATAATCAATTCTTGTTGCTGCTTCTTGGTTAGACCATGTTATGTTTTCTTTGTTGAATACAGGATTCTATATGCATCTGTAAACTCCTGTCTTTTAAGTCATTTAAAGATTAGTAGCCTCTTGTAGTTTGTCAATTGTGGATGTTGTTTATCCAATATGTTGTCAACTGTGTAATTAAAATCTTCAAGTATGATTACTTCTATATTCTTTCTTCTGTTTGTTACTACTTTTATTATTTTCTGCTGAATTCTCTTACTAATCAATTTATCATTCAGTAGAATGTACATCATAATTACTACTAGTTCTAGTTGTTTGAAGTATAGCCTTATTTCTATCATGTATTTGTTAAATCTCTTGACTGCTTCAACATGTTTTTTCTAGGTTTCATCTATTAAAATTTCAATACCTGATCCATTTTTCTTATTTGGTACTGCACTAACCCAGTAGCCTTTGAATCTTATATTAAGATTGTGCAGCAATATTTTCTCTTTTTTTTCTGTAATGTTTGTTTTTATTATTTCTAAGATTGCAACTTCTTCTTTTTTTGCCTAGCCTATAAGATTTTCTAATTTTTAGCCTCTGGTTTTGAGCCTATTAGCATTGTAATAGGCTAATTTTATTTTTTTTCTCACTTCTTTCTATTTTTTTTTTAATTGCTTGTATCTTGTTTTTATGTTTTCTACTTTCTCTTTGCTTTTTTTTCTTTTTCCTTTTCTTGAATTAGAAAATCCTTCTTTATGTTTTCTTCAAAAGCTCTTCTTTCCTTGTGTAGAAAGTCTCTGATCTTCTTATTCATATTCATAATTTCAACTGAGATGCTCTTAGAAGTAATTTGCTAGGTCTTCCCTAGCTATGCCTCTTACTTCTTCTAGTTTTCCTAATCTCTCTCAGATTCATTTTAAGATTTTCTCCATATGTAACTCTAAATCTTGCTTTTATGCTTTGAAATCTTCTGTTCTACTTTCTGTATCTTTCTTCATTCTTTTTCTTGTATCCATATCTTTTACTTGGTTTAACATATATTGATTCTGGATGTTGCTTCTTTCTTTTGATAGATTGAATCCCCAACTTGAATTATTTTTAATTCTATTTTTATTTATAAAAGTTTTGTTTCTTTGTTTTTTTTTGTTGTTTATATTTTCTTCTCTAATAAAGGATTAGCTGCATTTGCTTTAACTTCTTCCTTTCTCTTCTTTAAGACTTTCTTTTCTTTCTGTTATTCTTCTTCTTTCATTTACTTAGTATACTCAAAAGTTGTTATACAAAATCAGTTTTGTTTAAGCTACATTCATTTCTTCTTCTGTTGCAAACATTATTATTGTTGTTCTTCTTTGGTTTTCATTCTTGTTTGGTAGAATGTGAACTGACTTCACTTCTTTGCTTCTTAGACATCATAACAGTAGGACTTCTGAGTCACTTCTGAGTAAATCTGTCAACTTTGCTGTATATTTTTTTTGGTTTTCTCTTGCTTCATAGTTCTTTTCCCTTCTAGTTACTCATACTAGTTTGTCATTGTTAACTGTATGGCCCAAAGAATGTCTACCTTTCTGGTTTCTTTTAGTTGCACTATTGCTAAAGTCTTGTACTTTGATCTTTTAATTCTTAATATTTAGGCATTTTTAAATCTTCTGCAGATATATTCTAGCTCATTTTTGTTAATATTTGATGGCAAGTCTTATATTGTTAAGCATTCACTGCTTTCAGGCTTTTCTTCTATTTTATTGTAATATATATCTGCTTTGAACTTGTTATCTTTCTTGTTGTATATTTTTCTTTCAGTTTTCATTATATTGGTTCTTTTTTCATGATATTCTTTATTGTGCACTTTTTGTTTTCCTTTTTTGTCTCTTCTTTCTTCTGATATTAATTTGTACTAATCACTTTCCTTTCTGCTGATTCTTTGTATTGCTTCATTTCTGCCATATTTATAGTCAAAGTTTACTTCAATCTACAAGTTTCTTCTTTTAAAGACCTCTTTAATTTCTTTAATATGTTCATTGTCTTTTAGTAACCATTTGATGAATTTTATATGTTTCTCTTGCATTGTACCTAGCATATTGTATACTAGTATATTAGCCAGTAAGCTATTATTTCAATTATAGTTTCTTCTATTTGGTACCCATATACTGTCTTCGAGTAATATTTTAACTATATCAATTTTTTTTCAATTTTCAGATTTTTTTTTTGTTCTGTTGTTTTTTCTTTAATTACATCTTGCATTGCATCTATTGCTACCTTTGTTATTCTTTGTTCTTGTTCTTCTAGCTGTTCTTTGACTTTTTTTTCTTAGATAGGTGGCTGTATTTTTGTTTGTCTATTAATAACAAAACTTATCTTTGCATCTCCCTTTTTTTGGATGATTGTAGCATCTTCTTGCATTTCTTTGCTATTTAGCTTCTTACTAGTTAAATTATTTTCTTGTATTGCTTCATGCAGGTCTTCTTGTTTCTTTTCAATTACTATCTGCTGTTATATTTCTTTCCTTTCTTTTATTGCCATCTCTTGTATTTGTATTACTAAATCTAATTTTTTATCTGGCTGTTCTTTTTCTGTTTTTTTAACTATCTCTTATGCTATTTGTAGAAAAGCTACCTCATTTGTATCTTGCCCAGTGAGTATTGCTATAATCCTATCTTTTCTATCTGGCACTATATATGTTTTGCTAGCTTCATTAAAAAAATGCTTATTATATACATTGCTTAATGCACAGTATGCTCTTCTTATGCAAATTGCTTTTATATTTTCTCTGTACTCTTTAGGCAAACTTTTATCTATTTTTATATTTATTCTTTTCTAGAACATTCTATTGCTATGTATTAGTTTATCTATTTGTATATAGCCACTTGCACATGTTTTTTGTTGTTTAATATTTTACATGACTTTTGTGCAATATAAACAGATCTATTTTTAAGATCAGATGGCAATTTCTACAATTGTCATTTCAATGCTAAATTTTTTTTCAAAAACTTTGTTTTCTTCTTATAACTGCTCTAATATTGCTGTATCTACTCTAGTTTCTAATCTTGTTTAGTGTATTTTTTGTTGCTGCTTTTTTTTTCTTAGTGCTGTTTAGGTGGTTTCTTATTGGTATTTGTAAAAAAAACTTTGTTTTTCTTTCTTACCAATTTTGTGTCAAAATGATTATTAGAGAGAGAG
The DNA here is from genome assembly GCA_910591915.1 of Cetraspora pellucida. Lineage (NCBI taxonomy): Eukaryota > Fungi > Glomeromycota > Glomeromycetes > Diversisporales > Gigasporaceae > Cetraspora > Cetraspora pellucida. The sequence continues at coordinate 1,802 of CAJVQA010009418.1, read as the reverse complement.
TCAAAAATAAGAATTATATTATAGCAGTATTTAATTTTATATTATAAGAAAAAAATATATGTTGCTTATAAGCTAAAAATAAACAAATTTAAAAAAAAAATTTTAATTAAAAAAATTTGTTACAAATTTTTGGCAAACTCTTTAAATATTAATTTTAAGTCTATATTTCTTAATACAATATTTTAGTTTATATAAAGGATAACAATTTTTTTTTTTTTTTTTTAAACTAGTTTTTTAGAGACTAGGTCTTTTTTATTCAGTATTGTAGAACACGATAACTCACAGTCTGATTATCTCAGAGGAGCTACCTTACATTAGAGAGTACATCTAGCTATATGTACACTTTTGATATCTAATTTAAATAGTCTGCCTATATATAGATTCTACATTAGCTGCTATACCTGCAACCCAACTACAGGTGTTGCATATTTAAATCCTCTATACTGCAATTCTTACTGTTATCACTAGAACATCTTCATTACATGATGTCAGTCAAGAAGTTCTAGATGCTTATTCATACCCTTAGGACCCTGTCTTATTTCATGCAAATTATTCTCAAGACATCATTACTAGAGCCTTTTGTATTCCAAATTATAGCTAAACCTAGTTTACAACCCTTGCGAAGTTCATACAACTCCAGTACCTTTCTTTTACAACCTTACTATTACCTTATCTACCTTTGCAAGTCCTTCTATACTACTAATCCAGTTAGCTCTGCATGATGTAACTTCATGCCTGAATTAATCGATAGTCAGGTTAGTAGACTCTCTACTTAGAGGTTCTTGCCTATACAGATTACCTGCCTAGGTTTTCTTTAGCAGATCAAGATCTTCACAGATGGCACTGTCAAAAGTTATACTATCTCTCTGCTTGGGATTTCTAAGCAGACTTCTAATCTGAGTATATACTTTCTGGATTTATTTATATAACATTGCATACTTCAAAAGTTAGTCTTAGTATAACCAGAATTACAGAATCTACAAACCTCAGATCACAGATAAGTTTTTTGAAATAGGTTTATTTTTTTACAATCTGTCAATGATGGAAATTAAACATTGGACCTACTGTTTGAAGGATGACAACCCAACTACTACACTAGGATCACCATCTTCAGATATCAATTTTTATTAATAAAACTTTTGCAATTTACTTATAAAAATTTAGACTTAAGGATAGTAATCCTAGTGTAGTGGTTGGGTTGTCATCCTCCAAGTGGCAGATCTAAGGTTCAAATCCTACTTATGATGAAATTTAAAAATTAACCTGTATTACAGCAAACTGTCTTTTGATAATTGGTTGGATTTGTATATCTGTAACCTTAAGTTGCACCATCTTGAATGAGAGCTCAGGACATCTATGCTAAGTGTAAAGTTATACATATATAGAGGAATATTAATAACTAGTATCACATAAGACTTCAATGCAAACCCATGATAAGACCACTAGGTACAGTAAACTAAGGAACCAAAAAGGCAGAAGCCTACTTAGAAATTCCCGAGTAAAGAGGTAGCATGAACTTTTGATGATACGATCAGACTGATGAAAGCTTATAAAACACCTCCAAAGAGATAGGCAGATAAACCAGATGTCAAGATATATAGAGGAGCATATGACCAACCAGGCTGCTGAAATTGTCAAAGGAAAAAGATACATAAGTATACCATACTAGGCTATCTGGATTGGAAGTTGAGGGAGTCCTGTCAGTTCTAAGTAGCAATTAGTAAGAGATGATGAAGAAAATATCATAATGATAGGTACTAGGGTTCTAGTGAACTTTACAAGGTTACAACTAGCCACACATG
>CAJVQA010009417.1:0-12103 GCA_910591915.1 Cetraspora pellucida | reverse complement strand
TTAAACTGCTATGCTCTTGTAGAGTTCACTTAGACCCCAGCATCTACTTTACAGTATAACCCCAGTACTTTAGTATATCCTTGTTTTTTTATTTGCCTTTTTACCAAACTCTCAATCTAGATAGCTTATATAAAACTACAACCAGTCTATCAGTATATCAGGTTAGCCTAATATTTTTTTTCTCTGGTTCATTCCAGTGGCCTAGTTGGTGATACTTCTAAGCCTTCCAATCTAGAAGTTCTTGCCTGTCTGGCTACTATGACTAGGTATTATAACCTTGATATCTGTTTTTTGGGCTAGCTTTTACAGTAAAGCTGTCAAAGAGCCAGCTACCTCTCTATTCGGGTCTTTCTAAATAAACTTTTTGTTATCTAATTTTAACAGATTTACATGATCACAAGGACTTATCTAGTGTTTGCATTGTCTAATTTGTCGGTTTGCATTTTTTGTATAACTCCATACTAACACAGATGCTCCATGACCTGCCAGTCATGCTGGTGCAACTGCTATTACAGATATCCTAACCTAATTATTAGTAACATTTCTGTAATATAAATATTATATAGGTGATTATCCAAATTTTCACTGTTAATAGGATTTGAACACCCATCCTACTACTTGGAGGTTGACAACCTGACCACTTCACTAGGTTGCCACACTTTATTTTTTTTTTTCTTTTACTATTTTTGCATTACTTATATTAATTATATAATTAATTAAATCTAGATTAAGTTATATTATTTTTGCTTTCATTATTTATTTCTTAATTAATGTTTTTAAGACTTCTAGTTTTAATTTATTTTAGAACCCAAACTATTTGATTATAAATTAACAAGTTTTGTTTTGTAATTTTATTTAAATTATTGCTATACTGTATATTATTTATTTTATATTATTTGAACTATGTAATATTGTATCTTTAAGTACTTTAATTAATATATTACTATTTAGATAACTGAAATTTTTTTTCTTCTATTTCTCAAATAAACTTAAATAACTTTGTTTATATAACTTACTTATTTTAATTTCAAAATCTAAGTTTAAATTAATTATCAACTAGAAAACAGAAACTGTTATAAGTCTAAAGTGAAATTACATAAGATTTGTTGTATTATATAAATATGCAAGTAGAGACAGACAAAAAATTCAAAGTTACATTTTTAATATTTTTATTATTAATGCATCAATAATGATACTTTTGGTGCATTAAAAACATAACTTTGGTATCACTTTGCATAAAAATTAAGCATTCTTTGCTATGCTTAAACAATTAGTATTTATTTGTTGCAACTACTATTATTATTTAAATATTTTTTAAAAAATATATACTTTTTTTTGTTATTGTTTGAATTATCTAACTTTATTGTTTATCTTTAATTTTTTTGCCAAAAATAGAATATGCACTATTGTTTGTTTACTTTATTGTTTACATGTTTTTGTGTAATTTAATTTGATCAGCTGTACAAGATCTCTAACAAATTTCTTATTTTTCTAAAAAGTTTGACAAAAAAAAGATCAACTAATTTTTATACTTTAAGTTATAATTAAAGAGAAAACTGCTTTTAATAAATTTTATATAATTTTTTGTTTTTTTTTTCTTAAAAAATTAAATCAGATTTTAGCTAATTGTTGCTATTTTCATTTTGTTTATTTTTGAAAAAAAATTAACAAAAAAAGTTAATAAAAATTTATTTTTTTAAAGTGATCTTTTTGGTCTTTTTTTTTTTTTTTTAACTTAAGCAGTTACACTAGTACTTTATTGGAATTCTTGATATTATACAGATTACAGAGAATTTTTCTAATAGCATTATCTGACCACCTTATTGGTATCTAAGTGCAACCTGCCACATTGCCTCAAACAGAAGTAGACAGCTTATTTGACTGCCATCCTACAATAGGATACCACCAATCTGATGACGTCTTCTTGTAAAGAAGCAAAAAAACAAAAAAAAGATTTTATATATAAAAAAAAACAGAGATATAAGTGTAAACAATAAAAAATACAAAACAAAAAATAAAAGGATAAAAGAAGAAATAAGAAAAAAGAAAGTATGAAACTTGCAATTTACAAAAAATCAGATAGTCATGATTTTAAGCCTGTGTCAGGCATGAAACTTGCAATTCACAGATATCAGACAATTACAATTATAAGTCTGTGTCAGGCTTGTAAAAATTATAAACTATACTAAATAGAAATTACTCTACTATCTTTTTATTTATTTAAATTATTTAAACAAAAAACCAAAAAGAAGAAAAAAACTTTGACTTTATTATAGAGAGTCAGTATAGAATACTGGTTAGTCCAAAGGCAATGTTTGATAGGTTTTCAGTGACTTGAGACACATGTATAATCATGTTTGTATTACTGTATTATTTCTGATCTATGTTATAAACAATTCTGTTTAGAAAATAAATACTGCTAACTGTTTTGATAATTTTATATATCAATCTTAAGAAGAGAGTAAACTGAATCGTCCATCTTTACAAAATTTTTCTTGAAGAAAAAGTAAGAATGCTAAATGAACCAACTTTTAGTTTTTGTAAGTTCTTAACCATTGTGGGTATTTCTTGTAGGTTTTATAGTTGTATAGAACTAATATATTCAACTTTGTTGTTTGCTTAATAAGAAACCTTGGCTTTCATTAACTACTTCTTCTATAGTTCTAGAGTGCTCTTTAAACCATCACGACAAGGCTGCAACTCTTTTTCAACTCTCTTTCACTGTTCAACAATGTGTGTACAATACTCTAGAAAGGTTTTCATAAAGTTTAATATATTAACTATATTATTTTCTGTAGTTCAGTTTTTTGGAAAGTTTGATTCAGATGATCATTAAAAAGAGTTCTTGTCTTTTTAGTCTTTTGATTTTTATTAATAGCTTTGTTGGTAATATAATTTTATAAACTACTATAGAAGAGTATACAATTGGCTATATATATAACATTCTATATTATCTATTTAAGAAGTCTACCTAAAAGTTTTGTATTAAATTGCTATATCTAATACCTTTATTTGGATGTTTTACTTTAAACTTTCTGAACCTGCAATTTGTATTAATATTATTAAGTTATACTTAAATATTCAGATTATTGTTTTAATCTTAAAACTATTTTATTCTTAAAGTTGATAAATTTTTTAAATCTTTATTAACCAAATTATCTTTAATAATTTATTTAATTTTAATATTTAATAAAAATATAATTTAATTAACAAAAAATTTTTTTTTTATGTTAAACTAGCTTTTTTTAGAGCCAAGGCTTTTTATTTAGTATAGTTAGAATATAGTGATTCACAGCTAAGGCCTCAAAAAAGTCTCCTTACATTAGAGAGTACAACTAGTCACATGTATACTTTTGGTGTCTAATTAAGTAATCCACTAATAGTTCTATACTAGCTACCATACTTGCAACCCAACTTTTAGAACCTCATACCTTATTTTATATAGTGTATTCTTAGAAACATCATTACTAGAGCCTTCCATGTCTCACATACAGCTAACTTAGTTTTATATAACACATTATACTTATCTAACACTTGCAGTTAAAGCTAACTTTAAACTACTACATTACACTATTTCTATTTTTGTAAAGTTTACCTAAATCCCAATACTTATCTTTCTGACATCTTCTTCATTATCTTCTACTAACTGCAACTCAAAACTCACAAACTTCCTAGATTTTCAATTCAGATGGCCTAGTATGATATACCTTGGTATCCTTTTCTTTTAGTGATTCTAATAATCTAGTTGGTCATATGCTCCTCTATATATCTTGTCATCTGATTCATCTGCCTGTTTCTATAAAGATGTTTCATAGGCTTTCATCAGTCTAACAGCACTATCAAAAGTTTGTGCTACCTCTTTACTTGAAAATTTCTAAGTAATATTCCATCTCCTCAGTTCCTTAGTCTTTTGCACCTAGCAGTCTTATTATAGGTTTATACTGAAGTCTTATACAATAATGATTATTAACATTCCTCTATGTATGTATAATGTTACATTTTGTATAAATGCCCCAAGCTCCTAATGACAAGTAGGACCCAACTTGGTATATCTGGATTACAGCTGTATGAGGCCAACTGATCAACAGAAGACAGTTTTTGTAATACAGATTAATTTTCAAATTTTGTCATAAATGGAATTTGAACCTTAGATCTGCTACTTGGAGGATGACAACCCAACTACTACACTAGGATCACCATTCTCTTAATTAACAAAATTTTTTATTATTATATTTTTAATTTCTTATATATATTGTCTAATATATTTTATTTAAATCTTATTTTTAAAAAACTTATTATAAAATCTTTCATCTTGACAATCTAAAACTTTAATATTTAATAATACTCTTTTTAACAATCATTTGAACCAAACTTTTCAAAAAGCCAAACTACAGAAAAAAATAATATAGTTAATATATTAAACTTTATAAAAACTTTTTTAGAATACTGTATACACATAATTAAATATTAAAATAAAGTTGAAAAAGAAGTTATAGCTTTGTGATAATAATTTAAATGCACTTTGGAATTATAGAAAAAATAGTTAGTAAAAGTCAAAGTTTTTTTATCAAGTAAACAACAAAGTTGAATATATTAGTTCTATACAATTATAAAACCTATAAGAAACATTTATAAAGGTCAAAAACTTCCAAAAGCTACAAAGTTGGTTTATCTTTCACTTTTACTTTGCTTTGAAAAAAATTTTGTAAAAAGTAGAAGATTTAGCTTACTCTCTCTTAAAGATCAATATATAAAACTACTAAAAAAGTCAGCAGTATTTACTTTCTAAATAAGTTAGTTAATAATATAAATCAGAAACAATACAGTAATACAAACATGACTATATACATGTTTTGAAATACTAAAAATCTAAAAATGCTAGCTTTAAACTAACTAGTGCTCTATACTGACCCTCTATAATCAAGTCAGTTTTTTTTTTCTATATAGTTTTTTGTTAAATAATCTAAGTAAATAGAAAAATAGTAAAGTTATTTTTATTTAGTATAGTTTATAATTTTTAAAAGCCTAACACAGATATAAAATTGTGATTGTCTAATATTTGTAAATTATAAGTTTTATATATATATATTTTTTTATTTATTCTCTTTTCTCTTTTATTTCTTGATTTGTATTTTTTATTGTTTATCTTTATACTTTTGTTTTGTTTTTTTATGGTGCCGGAAGCCTTAACTTGCCAGCAAATTATATATATTTTAAAATCTATTAATACTTTATACATATAAAATTTTAAAAAACTAAACTGATAACTTTGTTTTTTATAATATTCTCTATCAAATTACTGGTTAGTTTTTTTAAATAAGCCTTATATAAAAAGTTATAAGCATTTAAAATTAAAGTATTTGATTATGTTTTAACTAAATTGAAACATATAATAAACATGAATTTAACCAATAAAATCGCAGTATTTGATCACATTATTTATTTTAACCAATCATATTATAAAGCTTCGCAAATTTGACCCCATATTACATAAAAATTTATAATTCTTTAATTTTTAACAATTAAATCACAGATCAGGTTAATATAGAATAATTTTTTTTAAAATCGTCTGTAACTCGAAAGTTTGCCTATAAGATTGCCTTTTGCGTCCTAACAAAAATATGAAATTTCATTATATATATACACCTTCTAATTTTATATCTAACAATATTTGCATCAAAAAAGCAGTGATGATATGCAGTTTATTTTTAATGCAAATCATTATAAAACCATGAATTTTTATACGACTATTTTTAAATCATACAAAATATTAGATTGATTCTGCAAAGAATACACAGTTGAACTAATTAAACTTATGCACAAAAAAAGTATAATCATCAGTTAATCTTGTATTTCCAGTTCCAGTTCGGTTATCTGTCATAAAACAATAGATTCGCCCAATTAATTTTTGCACTTCAAGTTTGGGTATCCATTATAAACATTAAATCCCAAAAAATTTGATACGTAGTCTAATCAAATCATCTATACTGACCTATTTAGGATACTGTAAACTATTAATTATAAATTATAAATACGTATTGGGATAATATAAAAAGAATAAATTTTAATTTTAATTTGAGGTTTACAGAATTGGTTGTAATGATAAAACTTACTTGCCTGAATAAATTTTTATGTAAAGTGTGTTTAGTTAATAAAAATATTGTCATAGCGAAATTAAATAATAAAACCATAAACATAGTAATTACTTATAATAAAGGTTAAAATTTATTATTATTATGATTATGCCTTTATTTATTCATTCTATCATTTGCTCAATATTCTCTGGGATTCGACGATGTGATTTATACTGATTAACAGCCTACTCAGCAGCTACACCTTTTAGCCCTTTATCATATGCATCCATATATCTTCACGATTTACAGGAAAATTTGCGAATAGTGGTTACAGGAACACTCTTAAGAACTTCCGAAACAAGATTTACTAAATCCTTATAATTATAATTACATAATCTTCTTGCTTCTTGTTTCATAAAACCCCAATATTGTTCGATAAAGTTACACTCACAATGAAACTTTGGATAGCGTTCAAAAATGTGCCCTGCATTAATTACAGCTTCTTTTAACAGGGACCGTTGTTCAAGAAAATCGGGCTGCAATGACATGATTCTATGTGTGCAGCAATCCAACTTTTCTGGGCCATTATCAGTACATTTTTCAGAACATTTTTTGCATACTAGCAGAACCTTTTCTGCAGGCCAGAGTTTTTGCTCTTCAAGCACTTGCCTCAAACCTTTTTGCTTGCCTCTTAACTTCTCTTTTTGATAATTATTCGGAAATACTATCAGTTGCACATATTTTTTTTCAGTTTCATCAATAAACCAACCATTTCGCATCACCGGTTGTTTCCCTCCAGAACTCAAGTTCATCCTTTTTGTGATTAGTGCATCCTCTGCCATAGCATTATGATTAGTAGATTGATCGAAGCAAAACACACCGATACATCTGGGGTGCAATATTTCAAATACTGGGATTACTTTACTTACAAGCTGTTCAAGCATATGCTCTGCCTTCCAATATCCATTTACCTGAACAGAACGAATCACAAATGTTTCTTTATCTTTAATATACGGATTTTCATATAGCTGTTAGTCAGTTAGGCATAATAGTCCATGGCAAGGGCACAAAAAAGCAGAGACCATTATAGAATGTCTCAGATGTTTTGGGCACAAAATATTTTCACCTTTCTGAATCCAAATTCATCGCTGCCCATCGTAGCATAGGAATAACACTCATCATGTGTTATTTGAACGTATTCTTTCTCTCCTAAATTGAGCTAAGGTTCTAATACAAATTCTAATGACTCACCAACAAAATCTTTCATGTTTTTTTTATACATGAACATTCTCTTTAACCATTCGTTCCTATACGCCACCACATCTGGTCACTCATGACTGTCAAAGAAAATACCCTTTCTTCTCTCATCATATTTAAAACCCCATGAATACATATAATTTCTATACATCCTCTCTGATATAGTGTCTTTTTTGATATGACCAATCAATTTTGGAAATAGTGTATCCTCAATATATGCTTTCAAATTACTAGGCGTACATACTTCTGGTTTTTGTTGCCTTAACCACTCTATACAATTTTCACTAAAATCCTCGTCATCAATTAAGCTTTCGAGTTTGGTATGTTTACCTTGGCAGTAAGGAAGAAGCTCTCCTGTCTTTATGAAATAATTTCCCCATATCCGAATGCATTTAGCCATATAACCCCCTTTATTCCATATAAAATATGCAATTTGGTCAGCAGCATCCATTTTACCTTGTCCTTCTAACAATAATTGTATATATCGACGTATACTTAGAAAATGTAAATGATTATATGTAAAGATTTTACTGTTCTCCTTCACAGATTTTCTTATTAAACATCGTTGGTTAAGTTCTTCCAAACGGATACGTAAATTTTTAGTCGATAACAAAGATGAATCTGGTATAATAATTGGAGAGGGGCATAATGATAAGGATGCTGAAGTATAAGATTCTTGACAAGAAGTTGTTAATGAACTCAGTTGAAAAAATGTTTCAAGTTTTTTGATTCCTTTTGTATTCTCTTCATTATTTATTCTTTTTTTTTTTTGTCTCCACGTTGTCGTTCTTGAGGTCCCAGTGTATACTGTTCTAAGATGTTTTGCAGCATCCTTATGCCATCTGAAAATTTCATTGATAAGCCTTGTTCCTACTCCCTCGAATTCTACTAGTTCATTTTTTGTTCATTCTTCTTGCGATTCAATTGTGGTTATATTTAGTGACTCCATGAAAATTTGGTTCTTTTGGTTAATATAGCGGCCTTTCTCTTTTGGCAAATTACTTATTTGCTTTTGCCTTTTTGTTCGGAGTGCCATGAAAACAGACAAAGAAGGACATTTACCAATCAGTTATATTTTCTTATAAATGAACAGTGGCCCGAAGTGCTTCCAGTTCTTTGTCGTTATTCTATTTGCAATGTCAAAGACCCTTTTTATCATTAATCACTAATCACACTTTGGTTCTGCAATGAAAGCCTCAGTGCATATTTATCTATCCCATATAGTAATTATGCCAAAAAAGTTTTTTTTTTTTAAATCATTGCGTTTTTTTATATGATATAAATTAATCAAAAAAAAAAATTTAAACATAAATGATTATAACCAAAAAAATTGTGAATTATACCGATAGGAGCACTATTAACAAGACAGAATTAGCTCATACACGTATGTGCATACATGCATATATATATAAGGTTGATGTGAGTACTATATGGCTATGATCAATTTACTGAATACTTATAGCACCAAAAAAACGTATCTGGTACGTATGTATGTACTTACGTACTTTATGTGCTGGTTTTACAAATTTATTACCAGTTTATATTTGACCTATGTATTGATTATATTTTAAAACTAAAACTAGTGCAAATATCGAAAGAGCATAATATTGTCAATTACTTACGGTTGTATTTCTGTATTTATATAGTTGGAAAATGAAACTTCACAAAAAAATGTTTTTGGTTAAGTTGTAATTTTCGGGTGCCCTACTTTACTATTGGAGTAGAAAAAAATTGATTAATAAAATAAATACTCCACTAAGCGAATAATTAGCATAGCCAATGAGAAGTGGTGGGGTAAATTAGTAAATTCGTAATTTGGATAATTTTAATAGACTAAAAATAATATTCAATTAGAAGAAGTATATATAGCATCCAATTGGAACCAATCGAATGATGCAATATAATTGGCTATTTGTATGTTACACTGCATACATGAATTTGAAACAAGGTCACGTAACTGGCGAGTTAAGGCTTCCAACACCATATAAAAAAAATTTCTTTTTTTGTTTTTGGCTTTTTTATGAAAAAATGTTATTAGATTAGTAATGTTCTATTGTAGGCTGGCAGTCAGACAAGCCATCTATCTTTAACTAGAATAGTGTAACAGGTTGTACTTAGATACTATTTGAATAGCTAAGTAATGCTAAACTTAAATTCTATATAATTTGTATAGTTTCAAAATTTCTAATAAAGTACTAGCATAACTAGTGTTCAAAATTAGTGTTCTTAGTATTCTTATTAGAATACTATTAAAGATCTGTGCACAATTCAAAATTTTTGCTATTTTTTATTAAAAATATTTTATGTATAATAAAATAATAATAGTGTTCTTATATATACATATGTCTAAATAAAAATTTGTCAATTTGTACTTAATAAACTTGTATTATTATTGCTTGATTAAGAACTTATTTTTATTACTAATTAAATAAAAAATATATAGAAATAGGTTTACTATCTCAGGTTATGCACTATAGAAGTAAACATATATGTCAATAAACTATTATAAAAGCCTTATAACAAAAGAGTGAATCAAATACTAACAGTAATTGCATTAAATATATTAACTTTTAAATGCTTTAAACATGTACTGCACAGATTCTTAAACTACTAATGCAGCTATAAACCCTGGTTATAAAGTTCTTATATTGCCAAAGCAATCATAAGGCCTAATATAAAGATCTTTGCATTGTCAAAATAGCTGTAAAGCCTAACTAAAAAGTCTTTGCATTACTAAAGCAGCTGTAGAGCCTAATTTAAAGGTTTTTGCATTGCTAAAGCAGCATATAAAGTCTAATCTGTAGGTTCTTGTACTGCTAAAGCAGCCATAAAGTCTAAAAAGTTTATATACTGCCAAAGTAGCCATAGCATCTAACTAAGAGGTTCTTATACTGTCTGACTAACTGCAAAGCCTTTTCTTAGCAAAACAGAACTTACTAACTAATAATTTAAATAACTACTAAACAAACATAAAGATACTAGAAAGAAAATGAGTGAAAGATAAAGCTATTTTTAATACAAGGCAAGCAATAGCAAAAGAAAAATAAATCTACTAATAACTTCAAATTCTTTAAATAACTATTTGCCTGTTAAAGGCATCTTACATATATATAAAAAATCTATACTCTGACAACAATCACTTATTACAAAAAAACTAATAATTATAATTTGCCTTCTATTAGTCATATGTGATTAAGCTACTATATTATGAAAAAATCTGCTTAGAACTAGCAAACTATCTTGCAATAATGATTGCTATGTCACTTTGTTGACAAGCTTTTTATATCATTATAATACAATTGACAATGCAAAAATTTAAAAGTAAAATTATAGTATTTTTCTTAGCTATATTCATAACTTATATAATACTAATGATTTTTATTAAGAATATCGATGTGATTTATATATAATCTGAAATAGAATGTGCTCTTAGAAATATAATTATAATTGCATTAGGTATCATTGTTATCAAATGAATTCATGATATGCAGCATTAGTCAATAGTTACTCATACAGCATAAAGCAAGCTGACTTTTGATATGAAGTTTTAGATTACTATAAAAATGGCAGAATTCTATATGAACACTATTTAATTTACATGAGATAGAAGGACATAGATGCCATCAAAGAGGTTTTAACTCAAACATTGAGCATGTTATATTATATTAATCTTTAAATAATCAAGTCAGATTAGTATCTCAATTTGAAAATAAGACTTTTCAAATAAAAAAAGCACTTTTTTATTTATTTACAGTTTTACTTATATACTTTTTTTTTTTTTTTTGCTAAGGCCATACTTGTGGCGATACTTTATTGACTTTATATTGGGTTAGTTATTACAACTATTTTTACAGAAATGAGAGTATAGCTAGTCACACATGCAACTTTTAGTTGCCTATTTAAGTAGTCCGCCCTAAGGTTCTACACTAGATGCCGTACCTATAACCTACTAGGAGATTATCTATTTAAACTCTCTGATCATCCACCTTGTCATATTGGAATCATCAACTAACCTCCCATATATACCTACCTGGTATACCATCTGAGCAGTATGGTACCTACTCTTTTTGTACTAGTTCCCAGGCCATTATACATTCAGAGTACGTCACCTGCCAGTAAGGCACAGAGGGCCCCTGTTGTTAACTATCTACCCACTTTTAGAACACTAACACAGGCTACCCTTACAGAGTTCACTCAGATTCCAGTACTGACTTCACAGCATATCCTTAGTACTTTTAGTATACCCCTGCTTTAAACCCAGACTTCCAATCCAGATAGCCTAGTAGGACTGTGACCTGTTCATGGTATATTAAGGCAGGCCCAATATTCTTTTCCTTCAGTCTGAAATTTGACAGCCTGGTTGGTGGTACTCCTCACTCGAGGTTCTTGCCTGCTCGAATCCTTCACATTGGTATTCATTTTCTAGATCTAGCCTTTACAGTAGTACTATCAAAGATCCGTATTACCTCTCTGCTCAGAATTTTCAAGTGGACTCCAGCTTCCTAGTTCTTTAGATTTACACAGCCCGAGGACTTATTTTAGGTTTGCACTGCCCAGTACCAGTTTGCATTCCTCTGTGTAACAGGTTACACAGATGCCTCAGACCTGCCAGTCATGCTGATGCGACCATAGTTACAGGTATCCTATCCAACTGATCGACAGAATGCTGTCACCATAATACTGTCTATATATTAAATAGGTGATTATCCAAATTTCGCCATCAGTGGGTTTTGAACTCACAACCTACCACTTGGGGGTATGACAACTTATCC
>CAJVQA010009416.1:0-12103 GCA_910591915.1 Cetraspora pellucida | reverse complement strand
AGTTAGTAAGACCTAAATTTGTGATAACTCGGTTATGTCGATTAGTAAGCAAGTTGGTAAGAATATTAATAAGATTGGATAGCATGTTTAGATGTAATAAGGATTTGGTAAAAAGTGTTAAGTCTACAGAGTTATAAGCTTTGCTCATGTTCTGTGATAGGAGCCAAAGCTGTTTAGAATTACAAGAAGCTTCTTTGATAATATTGTTAAGAATGTGTACAGGAATAGCTGTACTATTGCCAGGTAGAGCTATATAGTTAAAGAGTGATAAAATTTTGTGATGAGTAAAGATGTAGTTGAGTCAGTTAGTGAGAAGTTTGGTATAGAGTTTTTTGACATGTTCAAGCAAACTAATAGGTCTAATATTAGTTAAATTGCTATCAAAAATAGGTTTTTTGGAAATAAAAAAAATTCTTTCTTCTTTTTATTGATTTAGAATTTGTTCAGATGTAAGACAGTGATTAAAGAGAGCTGTGATTGTATCAAGAAATAGTGTTTTAGCATGTTTGAGCATTTCTTAGCTAATGCCTAATGGCCCACAAGCTTTGTTGTTTGGAAGTTAGCTGATAACTTTAAAAACTTCTGTTGAAGAAAATTTATTAAGTGCTATTTTATATCATATAGAGTCAATATTAGGTTTAGGTTAGTATTCTTGTTGTCATATTGTGTCGAATAATTGTGATTGGATGTTTCTAGGAGCTGTTCAGTTATCAAAGTGTTGTTGAATATGCTGTTTGATAAGAGTTGGTTTGGTAATAATGTCATTTTGTTCTTTAATGTTATCAAATCTAACAGGATCTTTGTGTCGATTGAGTATACTATTAATTATTGATATTGGACTGTTTTGAAGTTTACTACATCTTTTGTCTATGTTATCATTTATTTGTTCTCTTATATTTTTAATGTTTTTCAGGTTATGAGCATGGTAAAGTGTTTTCCATTCAGTATTGGCTGCAGTTATTCAGTTGGATAAAAGATTAAGATTATAGGGCAGAACAGGTATATTAAGATGATAAAGAGAGTTAAGCTGATCAATGACTTAATTGTGAAATGTAAGCATTGTAGTTTGGTTTTGAATTGAGGCTTTGGTCTGTCTTATAATATTGCCAAGTTTTTTAAGACATGAATGTAGTTTAGATGCCTTGGAAAAGAAAATGTGTTGAAAGTTCTGAACTGTGAATTTTTTGTTAGGAATGTATTGCAAAACAGCTGCAATAATGCTTTTTTGAATTTTGTGCCATAAGGCTTCAAGTGATTCTGTGGTGTTGGTTGTAGAAGAAACCTTGTTAGCTTGAAGATTAGATATGACTTGATCAGCAAAAGCTTGCCAATGGTCTTGGTTTATTTGTTTATAAGCAAAAACTCTTTATTTAGTTTTGGTAACTGATCATTGTTTTTCAGTAATAGCATAAAGGAATTCTCATAATGATATGTGAATTTTATAATTACTGAATGTATTTTGGTTAGCATCATCTGTATAATAAGAAGTTAAGTATCAGATGATGGAATGGTTAGCCCAGATGTAGTCAATATGACTACTGTATCTGCTGCTATGCTAAGTGGGAGTTAATGATTGTGTGTGTTTAGCTAGATTATACATGTTGTTGTATTGAAGAAAATGAATAAGTTTGAGTTTAATCGATAATAATTGTACATTATCAGAGACATTAAAGTCACCTATAATTATGGATTGTATGCTTTTAGTGTTTGTTTCTTGAATCTATTGTATAATATTATTTTAAATAAGAAGTCTAAGTTGAAGATCATCATTAGGTAAATAAACTGAAATGATGTGAAATTTGAAGTCATGCTTAAAGAAAAGATCTATAGCAATAGCATAACCAGGAAATTGAAGTGTTTTGTAAACGTGTGGTTTTAGATGTTTTTGAATTATAATTGCTATTTTAGCTTTGCAACTATTAGTGCAAGACCAGTAATAGGTGAACTGCTGAGATCTAAGGAATTTAGCATTTGCATTGTCTTGTGCAATTTTAGTTTCTATAATGCTAACTATATTAATATTATGTAATAAACATTAATCCTTCCAAAATTGTTGTTTTAGATTGTCATTGTATCCTTGTGTGTTGTGTATATATATTGATAAGTATAATAGTTTATATAAAATAGATGTAGATGTTTTTTCTATTAGTAAGTGGATAGTAGATTGTGTGTTGGAAGTATTAAAGAATGTAAGTTGAGAAAAAGTCTCAGATCTATCAGCAGTATGATTGGATGTAGAAGTTACTAATATAGATAAAGATTCAGAAGATAGGTCTGTAAGAAACAATTAATCAAGTGAGACTGAGTAAGTGTATGATGATGTATTGTTAGATGTTGTTAGTAAGGGTAGATGTTTGTATATTTTATATTGAAAAGGTTGAATAGTATGATGTTTATGCAAAATAGGATTAGAAAGGTTAGTATATATATGTAATTCAGTTTTGTTGTGATTGATAGATATTTTGAAGCTATTTTTGAAAGAGTGTTTTCAAAGATAGAATAGAAAGTTTTCAAGTATTATTGAATTATATATAATAGATAGATTGTGTGATTGTAGAAATTTGTTATAGCATGTGTTTGTTTCTACAGAAGGTGAAGTATTGGAAACAGAAACATGAGGGGTTGGATTGTCTTCTATAGGATCATTCACTATTTGAAGCTTGGCTTGCACAGCTGTAGAGGATGTCATAGCCTGCCCTGTATATTGGGTCTGGCTGTCATTAACTTGGTCCTTCATATATTTTTTCTAAGTTTTTGTCTTTTGATCTTGGTAAAACTTTGTATAATATTTTGCTTTGTTGTTCTATTACTTTATTTTTGTTTTTTTTCTTTCTTGTACTGATTTCTTAACTTTCTTCTATTTAAATACTTTATTGCATCTTTCTTTCTATATTTTTTTGTAAAATTTATTCTATATAGTATCTACTATACTTATTAGAAAATTTTTTGTTTCTTGTACAAAGATCAAAATATTTTGTACTCTCTTTACTATTTTCTCTTGTAAAAGACCTTTAATCAGCTTTTTTCTTACTTTCACTCTTTCTTCTTCTGTTTGGCTCTAGATTGCTTTTTTTAACTATATTTGCATAATACTTTTTTTTTTTTTCAGAAGTATGCTTCATGCTATTGTTATTGCCAATGTTTCTGTCTTTATTCAGTTATTTTTATAAAAGAAGCATGTTGCTAAATAGTCCTAGTTATCTTTTTTTTCTTCTTTGCAAACTATACAATTTGCATCTGCATATAGATCTGATTGTCTTATTACTAATTCCTTAAATATAAATATTTTTTCCTATATGTATTTAAAAAGTATACTTAGTCTTTTGCTTCTTGCAATTGAGATACATTTTGTTTCACTCTGATTCTTAATCTTTTTCTATAATAGTACTTAGCAGTGCTCACTTTTTTCTCTTTCTGATTCTAGTTTTTTAACTACTAATGCATAGCTTCAATTTGCATTGTTTCTAATATTAAGAACTTCTTTAACAAAGTCTCATATTGGGTTTTTTACTACTTTGTCTTCTTAACAAAGTGCTACATTAAATCTTGAAATAGGTTCTTTTATAATTTTATTCTTATTATATATACTTGCTTCTTTTTTTGCTATATTATCTGCCTTGTTATTCTACTTATTGTTACTATATTCCTTTACCTTTATTAACTCTAAATCTAATTTTTTTGTTTGTATTGTATTTTCTATATTTACAACTAAATTATAATTTTTTTCATTTTTTTTTGTTATTATATATTGTGTATTTATTATGTATACTTGTTATAGCTGCTGCACTATCTGTGTATATTTTAATTTTGCTTTTGCTTAGTACTATAAGAACTACATACCAAATAGTTAGCAGTTCTGTCTTTGTTAAAAAAGATTATTCTCTAGCACTGATGGTACCTTTATCTATTATATACTCTTTTTTATTGTTCACTTGCATCCAACTAGCTTCTATATAGTCTGAATTTTGATTTTTTTTTTTTTTGCTTTTATTAATAATTTGTCTATGTAAAAAATTAGCTTCTCTTGCTTGACATTGTTTTCTTTAATATGCTTATGTTTTTCTACTAGTAATTCTGTAATCCTATTACTAATTTTTTGTTTTTTAATTATTTCAATGTTTCTGTTTTCTATACAAATATCTTTTATATATCTTTCAGAGTTTGAGACCTTGCAATCTTTTTTCTGTATAATGAAATCTAATATATTTGTATTAATTTCTAGTTTCTATACATCTTTTTTATTTATATATCTTGTAATTGTTTCATAAATTTTCTGTTTTTTGTATTTTCTCTTGCAACTATTACTAGCACTGTTGTTTTTATGCCTGCAGCCTCTACATTTTTCTAGTATTATTTTTTATTTTTCTAGCAGGTAACTTGCTTTCTAGTATTTAACTTGTATTGTTTTAGACATTCTAGTTATTATTCTTTTTACTAATACTTTTTCTTTCTTATGAGGTAGTGTATTGTTCATAATCATCTAATCTTTTTGCCTTGTATCATCTAATAGTTCTTCTACTTGTGCTTTAATTCTTTTTTTGTTTGAAGCTGCAGTTCTAAATTCTGACTTTACTATCCTGCAGCTTAGCTTTTTTATCATCTTTGTTTCTAGAATTTTGAACCACTTTACTGATCTACCTTTGGCATTGCCTCTTTTTAGAAAATTTAGTTACTGTTATATAATTATTTTGTTTTCTTTTTTGTTAATTAACTAATATACAAACATAATACCTAATTCTTTTAGTCTATATGCAACTATTGATATAAAATTTCTTTCTAAAATTTTATATATTCTTGTGCTTTTGTTATTAAAAATTAGACTTTCATAGTTAAAGTTTAAAACTAATTAAAGTTCTTTTGCTCTTAGTATTATTAAATATGCCAAATTGTTTTTTCACAACTTGCACTTATTCTAAAAATATTTTCTTGCCACATGTTTTTAGATGCTTCTATTAAATAAAAACCATCTTTTATTCTTATATTGATTATTGCTTTTTTTGGATCTGCTATATTGAGTCAATTATACAAACTAATAATTTGCTTAAGCAGTAACTGGTCTTATAATGAGCTAAGATTATTCAAGTTTCTGTGATACATCATGCTATTTTTTACAAATCATTGATTTTTATTTTTCTTTTTGCCAGACCAATTATTGATATATGTATATTAATTATCATAATCTTATTGTTTGTAGCATATAGGTCAATTTAAGTATGATGCATATGTTGTTAATATATAATATTTGGCTAATTGTTAGCTTTTTTGGATTTAGACTCTTTACAAATGTTTATACTATTTCTTTAGCTCTTAACTTTATTATTGATTCTTTAAGTTTGCAATTTAGCCAAATTCCTAAAAATCATATAATCTTATTTTTATATTCTTCTAAGATCTACTTTTTGCCAAAAAAGATTATTCTATTTTTTTTTCTTCTTTGGTGTTCATTATAATAAGTTTGGTTTTTTTTTTATTAATTTGTATATATTTAAGTTAAAAAAATCTTCTGCTATTTCAATAATTTTTTCCATTTGCCTTTTAATTAATGTGACCTATATCATATCATTTACATATACTATTACAGATTTTTTTCTTTTTTTCTTTTTGCATTGTAAACTCTATATTAGTATTGTATGAAGTGTACAATGTATAGTCCTTATTTGAGTTACTTTGGATTCTTTTTAATAATAGGTCATAGAATATTCTCTATACTAAAGGTGAGATTACTTTACCTTATTTGATATTATCTTTAATCTCAAAGGCTTCTATTATTTCTAAGTTTGTAATGATTTTTGATTGTCAATTTTCAAACAAATTTAAAATAAAAGCAATTGCTATTTTTGATATTTTAAGTCTTTTAAATGCCAAATTTAATGCTATTAATAATACTGAATTAAAGGCCTTTTTTATATCTTATAATACTAACCAAAGTTCTTTTTTGTTATCTTTTGCATTTTCTATTATCACATTAATAATATGCATTGGCTTTTTTGTTAACCCACCTAGCAACTCTGCAAAGTTTGGTCCTTTTAATATATTTTCTTACAAAATATTTGTGCTAATCTTTTAGTAAATATTTTGATTATGCATTTTTATAGGTTTCTAGCAATGATATTAGTTTTATATTGCTTAGATTATATTTCCAATCTAAGTCTTTTGGTATTGAGTAAATTTGTAATATCTTTTATTTTCTAGATATTAATCCTGTTTTGATGCATATTTCTGCCAGCCTTCTAAAGATTTTTTAAGTCTGATTGCTAGCTGCTTTGATTAGCATGTAGGTGATTTCTAATATATCTGAGGCTATATTGTTTTTAAGTTCTAATAACATTTCTAGTTATTCTTCTTTTGTAATGTTCTGATTTAGCTATTTGTACCAAATTTTGTTAATTTATTCTTTTGGCTAATATATTTTATCTCACTTATTTTTAATCTTATAATTTTGAAAGTTTTGTATTCTGAATTGTTGCTAAAAATACTTTTTGGTTTTTTCAAGCATCTCTTGTGAGTTGTTATCAGCTTTCTATTTAAGTCTTCAAGCTCAACAAATCTGTCTATTCTTATTTTATTTAATAGTTTATCCAATAGATTTGTTAACATTCTTTCTTACTTGTCATTAATTATTTGATATTTTCTTTTAATATTTTGCTCTATTTTTTTTAGCTTTTGTTTTTCTAACTCTTTTGCTCTTCTTTTATATAGAATCTTTTACTAGTCACATATATCAGAGATTATTTCTTCTGTCCATATATTTGAAATTTTTTTTATACTAGTTTTATGTTGCTTGTTTATATATTCTGCTATAATATTAAAGTCTTTTATATTTTCTGAGATCAAACCTAGTTTAACATTTTTCTTTCTTAAGCTAATCCATCTTCTTAGCTGTAATAATAGTTCAGTTAGTTCAGATTTTTTTGCTTTATTATTCTTTTTGTTTTTAGTAGTATTTAGAACTTTTTTCTTTAGTATTGTTTTCTTGCTATTTTGAATATACTTCTATTTATAAATTTTCATATTTCATCCAAGTCTTTTTTAGAATTTTCTGTATGTTTTAACCTACTTTTTTCTATTCTTTGTACTAGGTTTTTATTTTTAAGCACTCTGTCTAACTCTTCTCTATATTTTTTTTTAATTCTTTTTTGCTGCTTTTTTATACAAAAAAATTGTTTAATATTGTTTTAGCTTTTTGAGTTTTAACACTCTGTACTATGTGGTTATGTGATTTAATTCTAATCTTGCAACTGCTACATCATAGTTATTATTTGTACAGTTAGACATATCTTGAATCTCTATATTAATAAGTCCATTTGTAAGCTTTTCTGTTATCCAGATTTGGTCTATTCTTGTACTGGATTCTCTATTTGTTTATAAAAATTTCTTACTTTTTGAATTCACTGTTTTGAAGAAGTTTTTGAAACCCTGACCAATTAGCTATTTTAAAATTAGTTTTTTTTTTAAATAAGTTATATTTTAAAATGCTAAACCTATTTAGTTTTGGATCAACAATACAGTTTAAGTTATTCATAATTACTATTTGTGTTTAGTAAGTTCTTTTAATATATCTTTCTACAATTTGTCTTTGGATTTTTTCTGTTCTTCTTTGTTGTTAGGTGGCATATATATTATTATAAACATGAGTTTCAGTTGCTTGAATATAAAGTTTGCTGTTATTATATATTTATTGATTCTATCTATTTGACCAAAATATCTTTTTTATCTAGTATTCCAACTCCAGAGCCTTTCTTTTTTGATGCATTTAAATCTGACCAGAAACTTCTATATTTGTTTAGATCTTTTGAAATAAAAAAATCTTCTTTTTTGCTAATATTTGTTTTTAACAGATCTAATATATCAATTTTATTGTTTAATAATTATTTATATATCAATTCTATTTTGTAGCTGTTACTTTTTATTCTATTAATATTATAATATGCAATGTTTAGTTCCAAATTGCTTTTCTAATTGACTTTATTAGTGATGCTTTTTTGTATATTAATTCTTAATCAGAGAGAACTTTTTTACTATTTTCTAATATTTCTGAAGCATTTATTCTCTCTGTATTCTAATTTTTTGATTCAATTAGGGTGCTTTTCAGAAGCTATAGACAGTATTTATCTGTCTATTGTCTAAACTGTTAAGTTTTTTTAATATTTTTTGCAATATGTTTTGATATTTTTCAATTCATTGCATAATTGACATTTCTTTTTTTTGCTCTATATTGCTTCTTGTTTCTTCTTTTTGTTTCTCTTTCTTTTTTTTTATTTATTTTAGATTTAATCACCTTTGGTTTCTTATTTCCAAAGTTATAAATATATTGAAAAAACTTAGTCTTCTTTTTTGTTTTTTATCATAATACTCTTGTATTTTTTTAGTCTGATTTATTTGGCTTTACTTTTTTTTTTTTTAATGCTTGTTTTCCTTTATATCAAGACAACTTGTTATAATAATAAAAAGCATTTTTTTTTTTGTCTTTTGGCAATCTTTTTTAGATTTAAAGTATGCAAAGGCTAAACTTCTTTTGTTACTATTATTATTGTTCAGTATAAATAATGCCTTAACTCCTAAAGGTTCTTAGTTGTTTTAACAAAGTTGACTCTAATGCTGATTTTAAGATATCTTGTAATGCTGCCTTGTGTTTTCTTCTTTTTTTAAGTATTTTAGAATCAAATCTTTTTAGTATAATTCTACATATTGATTCTTTTTCAAAATGCACTAATTAGCTTGATGCTAGAGAGTTTAGTCTTTGCTAACTCCAACCTATGATTTGTACTAATACAGCTTTTGTCTTTTTTAGAGTTTTCTATTCAAGTATTCTTGTTTTTTTATAAAAACTTAGACAATATGTGACTCTTCTATATTTTGCATCTTTTGGCAAGTTTCAAGTTGTTAATATTACTGTTAAATTATTTTTTTCCTCAGGTTGTTTATTTTGTTTTTGTTCTTGCTTTAGCATCTCCTTTTGTTTATAGTTTTTGATCTGTTTTTAATAGACCAAATAGAGTTATATATATCTTTAGATGCCCATCTTGATGCATAGATGTTTTTGTAAAGTCTGTTTTCTAAATTCTTTCTTTTTTTTATCATTGTACTCTTTTTTGTTCTATTGTTGTGTATTAGAAGCATTAGTCTTTTTGACTTTTCTGTCTTTAAATTATGTATACTATATTTTGTTATTAATAGTGTTACTTTATCTTCAATATTTGCTTTATTTGAATTCTCAAGCTTTTCTTTTTTTGTTTTATTTAAAAAACTTCTGCTTATTTATTAGCTTTATCATCTTTTTTTTTATTTCTATTTCTATTTCTTTTTCTAAATGCCTTTATTTAAAACTACTTTTTTAAACTATTAACTATGTTAATAGTGCTTCTAGCTTCATTTTGTCTTTATTTTACTGAACTTTACTTTTTGCTACTTTGTTATTTGATTTTTTTTCTTTTTTTTTGTTTGAACTATTGATTTTTTTTCTGCTATTATTATCTTTCTTTTTATACAAGTTTCTTAACTTACTAGTTATAACATTAGTAGTTCAAGCTCTATTCTTGTTTCTATATTTTGTACTTTTTCTTTACTAATGTATATCATATCTTGTATACTGTTTTTATTTTTTTTTCTTTCTAGAATAATTAAAACCTTTTCTTCTATTGTTGTAATTTTTTTCTTTGTAATATTTCTACATACTTTATTATGTTTGTTTACTAAAACTCTTATAATATATACCTGTACTGAATCACTTGTATTAAAGAAGTTTGCTATATTTATATCTATTTTTGCAATATGCTCTTTTTGCTTGTTTAAGTAAGCATGCTTTTCTGCTATTGTTCTTTAGTTTAGATTATACAAATCTTTAATTTCTGTTATTATTATTTTTGTTATTATTGTTTAATTAACTTAAATCTAATTTTGTTTTAGAATCTTTTAAACTAATTACTAATCTAATAACTATATATGCTTTTGTTTGTAATGTTTTATTTAGCTTGTTATGTTCTATATTAGTTAAGTGCTTGAATATATGTTGTTCTGTTTATCTATTTGTTTACTTTAATTTATATGATTGTTTACTTAGTAGTTTGTTTACACATTAATCAATTAGTTTATTAGAGTTACAACTAGTTTTTGATTTTTTTAAAAATTTTTTAAAAATTTTTTAAAAACTTTTTGATATTTTTAATGAGCAGTTTCTCTAAGAAATTGTTCTAATAAACTTATAGATCTTTTTTAGTATAAGTAGACATATATAAATTATTACAAAATTATAATATATAAAATCTATCTAATTTAGATCAATTTATATTATAACCTTAACTCTAACTTTAAATATTTGTAAATTTACTTAAATTGATTCATAATAGTTAATTTATATATATTATAATTATATAATAATTATATTTGCCTACTTATACTAAAGATCAACTAAACTTTGATATATTCTTTTTTTATTTTTGCAAAATTAAGATTGACAGAAAGAGTAATTAGAAGAACTTAATTATTAAATAGATTGTTGAATATCTGCATATATTTTGTAATAAGGTTTGTCATTATATAAAATTGTATCTGTTACCAGATAATGTTAATTGTTTATTTCTTTATAAACAATAACTAAGTTGTATTTAGTATATTAGTGATTATGTATAGTAGATAAAGGTAATACTATAGGTGATAGTAGAATAAATTTAGTAAAATTTACAATATTATTTACTAAAGATTTTTTATTTTTTAATTTTTTATTAATAAAAATAACTTTATGTTGTTTATAGATTTGGTTGGTATTTAAGATAAAATAGTATTGAACTTGTTATAAAAGTATATAATAATAAAACTAAATTCAAATATTTTAAAATAATGATAACTTTGTGTGGGTTCCATAGCTTAGCGGTTAAGCTCCCATACCCTCTATAGTCAAGGTCAATGGTTCAAGTCTGGCTAGAGGCAAAATTAAAAGATTTTAGTTTCTGTAACCTAATAAAGAGTCTGTAATTAAATATGAAACCCTGTGCTTAAGTCCATGTGCAGTACAATGATGAAAATAGGAATTCCCAGAAGGAGACCCAATCATGGAGTGCAGATAATATGCATAATAAGTGGTTGTTACAGAAGGTTATGGGTATAAAAAGATTGTGCATGTAAGTTCTTTAGGCTAGGGCAACACTAACATCCTTATACCTTCCAATATAGGCAGTACTAACATCCCTGCATCCAACTTGTGGGGTACTTGCTTGGAAGGATAATCAACGGATTGTGCAAATAAGTCTTAATTGGGATCCAAGAAGAGGATTTGATTGGGAGAGTAGTCTAATAAGTAACCAAGACTGGAATGGTGAGAAAAGCAGTGAACACAAGGATGGACTGTAATAAAGGATTAGTCTAACTAAAATTGAAAGCACCTCTGGCATAGCCGAATAATCTAATTATAGAAAGAAAGATCTTGAAGGTAGGCATATAACCTCCTTGTGCAATATAAAAGTACCAAATCAAGTTCTGATCGTACCTATATGAAAGTCTATGACGGACAAGACTAGAGATCAACCAACCAATATGAGATAAGATCTGCAAGGTAGTATGGCATCATTGGGGTTAGTATAACTCTCTGGACATAACCAGAATTGTTCTGCAGGTTTTGTCAAATAAGCTGAGAGCTTGCAATACATGGTAGTAAGATATCATTAGGGTTGGAAAAACTCTCTAGATATAACCAGAATTGTCCTGTTTATAAGTGCAACAAGTCCAAGTCTTTATCATAAAAGAAAATACCATATTGGAGATTAAATGCAGCATCGAGTTACTGTATAATGTTAAGACCTGGGGCATCTGCAGGAACAGCAGCAGTAGGTTTGGCTTGAAATATGGATTGGTCAAAAAGACCAATGGTAGCAGCAAATCTGGCTTGAAATACAGGTTCATTGTAGATCCTGAACCATTGTCGGAACACCTTAGGGAAATCAATAATAGGCAAATCAAAGATAAGAAGATCATAAGGATTAGACATACCCGAATAGGACCAATTTGGGAATAATACAATGATGAAAAGGTGGAAAATGTAGGAAACAAGGTAATACTAGATATAGTTAGATTAGGAGGCAGAAGAAACAAGACCAGGTAAAACATGTGA
>CAJVQA010009415.1:0-12103 GCA_910591915.1 Cetraspora pellucida | reverse complement strand
TTAATAAAATTTTGTAAAAATGAGCAAAAACCAAATTATTGGTTTTTTAAACTTTTCTCAGGAGCCAGATGTTTTTGGAACTTAAAACACAGCCGCCTAGGAGAAGAAAAGTGTGCTGAACAACTTTACTTAAGGAGCCAAGTAAGGTTTACTTAGTAGAAAGTTGAGAAATAATTAAATGTATTTTCTTAGTTTTAGTATAAGTAATTTACGAAAAGAGTTGTTGTCTGAGTCACAATCTTCTGAACTCAACAATAGCACATTATGATATATTTCAAATTTGATTTATATTAATATATAGCAAATAATCAATATATATTGATTATTTGCTATATGTTAATAATAATCTAATTATTAAAGTTTATCAATTTTAGATAATAATTAATATATAATACTTTTATTTATTTATTTTTTTTTTTAAACTTAAGCAGTTATGCTAGTACTTTATTAAAATTCTTGAAACTATATATATATACAATTATATAAAATTTTTCAATATTTAAGTCTAGTATCACTTGGCTACCCTTATGGTACCTAAGTGCAACCTGCTGCACTATATCGGTTAGAGATAGACTGCTCATCTAACTACTTAAAGCCATACCAGAAGGGCCTCTTCCCTTTTGTAACAAGCATATAGATTGTCTTTAAAGATTTTGTTTTTATTTGGTTCACTTTCTCTGTTTTTTTTTTTTTTCTTCTTCATTTGTTTATTGATCTTTTCTTTTTCTTTTATTTATTTTTCTTTTTATATGATCATTTTTTTTCATCTTGTTTGTTATATTAGTCTTCTTTTCTCAGTCTTGTGTTTTTTCATATCAGACTCTTTATACTTGGTCATAGAAGATGTTTCATATTATTCTTGTTAAAATATCTATATACTTTTGTATTGTCTGCTTACTTAAAAGTTATTAGAGTTTTTTTTTTACTTTTATCTTCATAAGTCTCTTTATCAGCACTTCTCTGTTTTTGGTTTCTTTAGCTTCTGATTTCTCAAATAGTGTTTCATATAGAACTCATGATGGGATTCTGTTCTTCTTTTCTTCTTTGAACCCATTTTATGCTGTTGCTGTTGCAACTTTTTGAATCTGCTTCTACAAACTTCTTTGTATGCTACAACTTGCTAGATGTGCTTGTGTTCTTTCTCTCCAACTTGGCATACCTGGCATGCTGCAGTTTTATATATTTCCAGCCTTCTTCTATTTAACTCTTCAAGTGTTAACAGTTTGTTTATTATATACTTAACTGCTATAGCTCTTCTTATGCTAAGTTTTCTTGATATACAGTGAACTCATCTTGTTCTGTTTATTTCTTTTTAAAAACTTGTCCAATTGTGTAATGCATTTTCTGTTTCTGGATCTAATGCTTTTATTGGATTTGTTTCTCTCCAACTGGCTTCAGTTTTGGCATTAGCTATTATTTTACACAGAAGTCTTGCTAGTATATCAATTTTTTTATTTTTCTACTCTATATAGTACTCTATTCTATCACCTATAACCTTTTCTGTATGTATTAAATTTCTACAAACTGCTTTATTTTTTGCAAGAGTGTTTGCTCTATTATTTTATTTATCTTCACTATGACTTTTAACTTTAACTATTTCTGTCTTTATGTTCTTAATTTTGATAAGACCTACAATGTTCATTATCTATATTGCATTTTTTTTCTTTATAGTACTTTTATCTTTTATATTTTGAATTGCTCTATTAATGTTTCTTAATGTTGTGATGCTATTAGTATATATTTCTATACTTTTTTTTTTTGGAATTGTTAAAATTGCTGTCTATATTGCTGCTAGTTTTGCTATTGTTGCTAATGGCAAACTCTTGAGTCAAAATACAATTTCCTTCTCTGGCCAGTCTTCTTTATTACCTACTTGTACCCAACTTATAACCATTTTTTCTATATTGTTTTCTTTTTCTTCTTGTATAATGCTCTATTAGTATAGATAATTTACTTTTCTTTGTCTTTTCTCTTGTTTCATATTAGAATTTCTGTTAGCTAATTTGTAATTATACTATTTAACTTTTGTTTCTTGATTAGTTCTATTTCTAATTCTTCTATTAGTCTTAATTCTAATGGCTCTATTTTATCTCTTTTTCATTCTTCTATTTTTCTGTTTTCTAATAACTGTTCTAATATTGCATTTATCTTGTTGTTTGTTTTTTTTATTAATAACTCTGGAACCACTTTTATGTTTTAGTCTTATCTTATTTATTTTTTACACTTGTCTGTTATCTGTTTTGATTTGTTTTCACAACCTTTATATAAACTTATTTTTGTATATGTTTTTTCTTTTTTTTTATGCATTAGCCAATGCTCTACTAACACTTTTTTCTTCTTTTTCTTAATTACTTTGTTAAATTGCTAGTTGTGTTTTGGTTCATATATAATCTATTTTTTTCTTTTTTAGTCTTTTGACATCTTTGTTTACTTAATCTTTAGTGTCTGTGTGTTATAGCTGTTTGTTTTGTATTAGTCTTGTATTTCTCTGCTTACTTGCATTTTCAGCACCTTTCTTTCTATTTTGCTAAACCATTTGGCCTTATTTTTCTTATATAATAGATCTTGAAAACTTTTAAGCTGTCTTTATGTGATTAAGCTGTCACCTTTTGTATCTATTAGCTAATTTATATATAATAATTCTTATTCATTTATTGTGCTACTACTTGCTATTCACATTTTCACTTCTAGCATATTCTTTATTTGTCTATCATGTTTGTACACTTTTTATAGCCATTTTTCTGCTTTGATGTTTATTTCTATTTCTTTTGCTTTAGCTATTGTTTAATATGCTAGATTATTCTTTCAGAATATTTTAGCTTCTGGTTTATTTTTGATATGCCAGATGTCTTCTGTTAGGTCTGCTTTCTGGCATCTTTGAGCTATTCTAAGTCTTGTTAATTCATCTAAACTATCTTGTTTGTTAAGTCTTAAGAAGATACTACTAATTTGCTTAGTTGTTATTTCTTGCTTATTGATTTGCAATTGCCTAAGTCTTTGTATTCAATTATACAATTGCTTGATATTTTCATTATATTGCATTTGTGTTTGACCAAGCATATTAATAGTTGGTGTATTTTATCAATTATCCTTTCTGACATCTTTGTTAAATGTAAAAGATATTCTAGCTTAGAAATTATTACTGTATTGTTTATATATGCAATCTGACCTATTGTTATTTTTTTGTATCTTAAATCTTTGACTGTTTAACTAACTATTTCTTTTGCTTTTTTACATAATAGCAATTTTCTTATTTTGCTATTTAGCCAGATCCCCAGTGATCTTAAAATCTTGTTTTTGGGTTCTTCTATTATCTTGCTATGACTAAAGATGATTTTTCTTTTTTTTTTTTTTAATTCTTGTATTTATTATTATAAGCTTTGATTTGGATTTATTTATTTCGATATTATTTGCCTTGAGGAACTTTTCTGCAATACTCAGAATTCTTAACATCTGCTCTTTGCTGTTTGCAATTCATGTTGTATTGTCTGCATATGTGATTGCTATTTGTCTATATCTTGTAATGTTGTTACTGCATACTCTTTCTGTTATTTATTGTTCTACTATATAGTCTAGTGTTTTATCTTCTTGTATTCTTTCTAATAGTAGATTGTAGAAGAGATGCCAAATTAGCAATGAGATTACCTCTTCTTGATCTATTCCATCTTCTGCTGTTATCTCTTCTGTTAAGCTATAGGCTGTAATGACTTTGAGTTTCTATTTACAGAAGATGTTGCTTATATATTCTCTTGTTCTTTGTAGTATTTTACTTCTTTTTAATGCCTATTCTAGACTTTCTAGTAGCCTAAGTTGAATGTCTTTTTTATATCTTGTAATAGTATCCAAACTTTTTTATTCTTCTCTTGTACCTCCTCTATTATCATATTCAGTATATTTATAGGCTGCTTTGTAGAATTGCCTAAAAGATTCATAAAATTTGAACTCTTGAATATGTTTTTTTCTGTAAACATCCTGGCCAATCTTTTTGTTACTATTTTTGTGCCAACTTTTCTGAAGGTTTCAATTAATGCTATTGGCCTAATGTTGTTTAGACAATATCTCCAATTTATGTCTTTCAGAATTGAATATATTTGTGCTATTTTCCACTTTTTTGATATATTTCCACTTTTTATAATCAGATTCATGAATGCACTAAAGATTTTTTGTAATTTCTTCTCTGCTTGTTTTATTAATATATAGCTTATGCCTGATATTTCTGGGTCTGTATTCACTTTGAGCTCTCTGAGTATATTTTCCCATTCTTTTTCTTCTATTTTTTCATCTAATTTCTTATATTAGGCCTCATCAATCCACTTCTTCAGTTTATATATTTCTTTTCATTCTTCTGTTATTTTTTTCTAGCTTGGTTTTCTTTTTTTTAAATTAGTTTTTGTAGTATGCTGCCAGACCACTTAGGCCTGCATTTGGCTCTGATACTAGGTCTACTCTTTCTTATCTTGTATTATAAATCTGTCTAGAACAATCTTCTTGTATAGTCTGTTTAGTAGGCTGTAAATTATTTATGCTTGATCAGTTTTAATTATTTTGCATCTTCTGTTTATATTTTCTTCTATTTGTTTTTTCTATGCCCATTCCCATTTTTCTTTTTTTGTCTTTTTGATTATTCTTTGCTAACCTTTAATATCATCTATTCAGGCCTTTGATCATTGTCTGTTTAGTTTGGATAATGTTACTTCTAACTCTTTTATTATAATTTTTAGCTTATTGTTCATTAAATTCCTTTTTCTGTCTCTATATTTTGATTCTTTATACTTTTGCTTTCCTAATTATTTATTAATGTTCAATAATATGTTTGCATTGTTTTGCCTTTTTCTGGTCTTGTTTTCTGTTCACCTTTGTGTTAAATATTTTCTTCTTTAGAAATTGCTTGTTTGCTGCTTTAATTATGATCTATTTTATTGCATCTTACATTTGATCAAGCCTATCTGTATTATAATTTGTTTCTGCTTCATTATCTTCTAATTGACTTAGTATTTTTTTTTATATAGCTTATTTTGTAACTCTCTTGCATACACTTCCCAGTTCTCTTGTTTTGCCTCATTATATAAGTATATTGTTCTTGTTTTGTTTTTATATTTGGTTTCTGTTTTGCTGCAATTTGTAATTATATGTTCTACCTCTGTTGTTATTATTTTGTGATTGCTATTTGTTAGGCCTTTTGCTTCTTCTGTATTCTACTTTCTGTAAGCCTGATGCAAATGTTTCTAATAGTCAGATGTAATCTATTTTTGTTGCACCTCCTGATTTGACTATATGTATGCTTTTTTTGCCAGATGCATGTTTCTAAATAAGTTTACAAAGTTCTGTCTTTTGAGCCAGCTAAATAATAATAGTCTTTTATAGCTTGATGTCTGTGAGTGTTGCCTATCTAGTATGTTATCTATTGTGTGATTGAAGTCACCTAATATAACTATTTCTGTACATTTTTTTTGTATATTACTATCTCTATAATTATTTGCTAAATTTTCTTGCTGATTGATTTGTTATTTGGTGAAATATATACTTCTAATACTACTATTTCTAGTTGTTTAAAATATAATCTCACCTCTAGCAAGTACTCACTAATTCTTTTGACTGCTTCTATATGCTTTTTCCATCTTTTATCTATTAATATTCCTATTTCTAATTATTTTTTTTGTTTGTTGCTGCACTAGTCCAATAACTCTTATACTATGTGCTACAATTATACAATAAAAAGTTTTCTTCCTTTTCTGTAATGTTTGTTTCTATTATTTTTACTATTGTGAATTCTTCTTCACTTGTTCATCCTATAAGATTTTCTAACTTTCAACCTCTAGTATTAAGTCTGTTAATGTTGTGACATGCAATTTTGATTTCTTTTCTTTCTTGTTTCTATTTTTTTTCCAGATATTTATGTTCTGTTTCTATGTCTACTTCCTTTTCTTTTTCTTTTTTCTTTGTTTTTTTTTTGTAACCAGAAGATGTTTTCACATTGCTTTTTTCAAAATTTCTTCTTTCTCTATGCAAAACTCTTTAATCTTCTGGTCTATACTCATTGGTTCAACTGGGGCACTTTTAGAAGTGATCAGCCAGACTAGCTTCTGTTGTATCTCTTATGTTCTCTAATCTTTCAAGTCTTTCTAAAATTCACTTTAGGATGTCATTTGTATATGAAATTTCTTCTTATACTTGAGACTTGGTTTTAGCTATTTTTCTTCTATAAGTATTGTATTTTTTTTAAATGAGTTTATATGTCTTGCTTCATTTTCTAAAACTTGATCTTGTATATAGCTTCTGCTTGTTGTTATCTGATCTTTTGCTTTTCTATTCTGTCCTTTTCTTTTCTTGTTTTTGCTTGATTTCTGTTCTTGTTCTTCTTTTCTGTTGATGTTTTCTTCTGCATCAAAGGCTTGATTAAATCTTTTCTAGCTTCTTCCTCTTTTTTGTTTAAGGCTTTCTCTTTGTCTTGTTTCTTCTATTTCTTTTTTTATTTAGTAAAATTGAATATTGTTAAATATAAATAGTTTTGTTTGGGCTGATTTTATATTTTCTTCTGTTGCAAACATGACTGTTGCAGTTCTGCTTTGATTTATATTTCTGTTTGAGATATATGAACTAACTTAACCTTTTTGTTTTTCAAACTTATAATAATAGAACTTCTGAGTCATTTTCAGTAATTCTGTCAATTTTGTTGTATATCTTTTTTGTCTTTTTTTTGCTTTATGGTTCTCTATTTCTTTGGTTACTTATACTAGTTTGTTATTGTTTAATGATATAACACATAGTATGTCTTTATGTATTTCTTCTATTTGTACTTTTGCTAAGGCTTTATACTTTGACCTTTTGATTCTTATAACATGTGTTTTTCTAAATATTCTACAAATGTATTCTACTTCTTTCTTGTTTATCTTTGTTGGCAAGTCCCAAATTGTTAGATAGTTTGTGTTTTCTAATTTTTTACTTATTCTGCATTGGTTTTCATTAGTCTTGGTTTTCTCTTCTTTTACTTAAGTTCTTCTTCTTTGGTTCTTGCTTCACTGTTTTTTTTCATCTGATATCTTTTATTATAATGTGTTTGTTTCCTTCTACTACCTTTCAATTTCTCTTCTGGCATTATTTTATACCAGTCACTCTCCTTTTTGCTAATTCTTTATATTGCATCACTTCTGCCATATTTGCAGTCAAAGTTTAGCTCTATCTATAAGTTTTTACTTTTGAAGATTTCTCTAATATCTTTTATATATGCATTATTATTTTTTTTTTATTTTATAATATCAAGTAAGAAAATTATTAATACATAAGTATATCAATTGGATATGAATGTATAAGTAAAAATTATTCTTAAGCTACACTATTGTTGCTATATGCTAATGATATCTAGTATGATATTATCCTTTAGTTATTTGTTATTAATTAAATCAACTATTGTAATTATTAACTACAGAAGGGGTAAAAGAAACCCTTGGAATTGTTAAAGTTAATAAAAGCAATTATATATAGAAAAGTTTTGAGAAAGAGTTTTAGAAATAAAGAAATCTATATTAGTATTAAATATAAAACTATTGTTAGTAGAATTGGAAGATTGTAGAGTAGGTAATTGGATGTTGTTTTTCTTTTTGGTAGAGGCAGTGATTTCTCATGCTAATTCCCAGTCATGTTGTTTAGTATTCTGGGTTTGCCAAATAGTAGAGTTGAACCAGTTTAGTAGAAAGTTGAATAGAAGAATAAAAAATTGTTTGTTAGTTTTTTTAGAATAGGTTGAAGTTGTTTGTATTGGTCAAGAGTTATTGTTCTCTGGATGAGTAGGAGTATTGTATTATATATAGTAGAATTTGG
Source organism: Cetraspora pellucida (assembly GCA_910591915.1). NCBI lineage: Eukaryota > Fungi > Glomeromycota > Glomeromycetes > Diversisporales > Gigasporaceae > Cetraspora > Cetraspora pellucida. The sequence goes on along the minus strand of CAJVQA010009415.1, from coordinate 4,285 downwards.
AAGGGAGTTTTGTAGATTTAGAATTTGTACTATTGTATATGGTAAGGTTTCTAGGAGATTTAATAAGCTTAATTTATTTAAAATTTTATTGATAAGGATGTCATATAGATTGTAAGTGTAAAGTGAACATTGTAATAAATATATAGTATTTTCATATTGATTGCAAATTAAGCAATTTAAAGTTAAGAAGAGAAGAGGATAACGAATATTTAGGTTTGCCATTGTAGGTAAGTTATTTAGAAGTATTTTATTCCTAATAGACTATAGTTTAGGGTTAGAGTTTTGGAAATTAATAATTTCAGTAAATAGTTGAATGTTTAAAATAGGAAGGTTTTGTATTGGTTTGAGTTGGAGAAGTTTGTTAAGAGTTTGGATAGAGAGTAGGTTTCTGCAAAATTTCTGTAGTTTGTATGTGATTAGTATTTCTTTTCAAGTAAAGAAGGTAGGTAGGTAGAAGGAGTTGAGATTAAGTTTTAGTTTGGTTTTACCAGCATCTTGTTTAGCTAAAGCATCAACTATGTTATGTAGAGTGTTGTTAGAATGTGATTTAACTTTATAGGTGATATAATTAATATTTTTGAGTTTGGTTAGATAATTTAAAATATGAATAATATCCTAATTATTTTATTTGGTTTGAGAGTTGTAGTTGTAAGGTATTGAGTTTGTGAGAGTTCAGATAGTAGATAGGCTATCAAGATGAATGTGAATTTGGTAATTAGTAGGTAGGATAAGAAACAAGAGAATAAGTGCTGCAAGTTCTGCTCATATGGAAATGGGGGCATGAGGTATAGAGTCATTAAATTTAATTTGTGTATTATTTTCAAGGATCTAGACAATGCCAGTAGATATGTTATATGTTTGTAAATTGAGTATGAATGCATCAGTATAGAAGTGTATATTAGTTGAATTGAGAAGTAGTATTTTTTGATGAAGGTTTATGAGTTGATTTTAGTAGATAAGGTTTGGTACTGTGTTTTGTATTAGGATGGTTTCTGAAGAAGGTAATAAAAGAGATGGTAAAGGTTGTGAAGCAGGTTTATACAACTCTGCATAAATGTTTTGAAATGCTTAAATTTCTTGGATATTTATATTAAGTTCAAAGTATTGTAGTCTTTTTTGAGTTTTGCATTTTAGATTGATAGTTTGTTTGTAATTTATTTGAAATGTTGTAGATGTTAGAGAGATATAAATTATGTTAGTTTTTGAATTGATAATTTGGTATTTTTGGAAAAGTATTTGAGAGTTAGATGTATTTGTAATTTTTACAATAAGCCAATTTGAAGATAAAATATAGAGTGTCTATGTGTTTTTAGGGCCATTAAATTGAGATGTAATAAGATTGAGTGTATTTAAAAAGAGGTTAATAGGTTGAAGTTAGAGATTAGGCCATATGTGTAATATAGGAAGAGTGGAAATTTGGTTTGATAATATTTTGAACCATCTCAGTGTAGGGCCTTGTGGAGATTTAAGAGTTCTAAAATATATGTTTTTCTAACGAAGTAAGTTAAGATTATTTGCTATGAGTAGTTGTTCAAGAATGAGAATTTTGTTGTTTTTAAGGCTTAAAATCATTGAGTTATTTGGAGAAATAAAGTTGTAAATATTATTTAGTTGATTAGTTTGTTTGTGGGTCATTGATTGGTTTAAGTGAGAGTTGTTAATAAAGATATTATTTTTGTATAGATAGTACAGTTGAGAAATTATAGTAAAATTAGTAGTTTTTCTGTGGTTTTCAGAATTGTGTTTTGAGTTAAAGAAGGTTTTCATATTTTAAAAAGCCATTCTTTGGTATAATGTATAGAGATTTGATTTAAGAGTTTATTAGTATTAAAACATCTTTCTATATTACTACTGCAGGCTTGTAACATAAGTTTGTTAAATGTTGGAGTATTAAGTATTTGTGGATTAGTGAGGATATCATTGTTTGTATTGATAGATAAATGAAGCATGTGATTGGTGCATTTTGTTAGAAGACTTAAAAGTTGTTGAAGTTTGTTTTGTGAAGAAGAGCATATTTGAAGTAGATATTTTATTGATGGTAATAGGATAGTATTAAATAGACGGGATATTTGTATAGAAAGAAGTTTTTTGTATTGGATAGTATAAATAAATTGAAAGGTTTTGTCGAAGATTTTGTTAAGCGTTAGTTTAGTTGGTCCTTTTCCATTAAGAAAAATTCCTAGATATCTGATTGTTTTATTAGATTTTCTAGCTGTGATTGGTTGGTTATTGAAGGTGAGAGGTGAAATATCTGGTGCAATCTCAGGTTGTGTTTTTTGGTTGGATGTAATGTGGATAAGGTCTGATTTAGATGAGTTAACTTGGATATTATTTAGTTGGTAAAGTTCAGATATGTCATTTAAAATATCTTGAAGATCATTTTTAGATTCACAGTGCCAAACTGTATCATCCATAAAGGCAAGAGGTGATATTGTTGTATGTGTTGATGCAATTAAGAAGATTATTTTTAAAAAAGATTGTGATGATTTTAAGAAGTTTTGAATTGTCTTTTGAGTTTATATAGCTGAGAATAGGGTCATAATAAATTTTTCAAAGTAATAGAGAATAAGTTTCCCCTTATTCAATGTCTGAGTATAGTGTAATTGGGTTAGTAAGGCCATAGACTGTGATCACTCTAGCTTGCCTATCTTGGTATAAAAATTCGATAAAGTTTAATCTTGATTGGAGAATACCAATATGTTTACAAGCATCTAGCAACTGTTTGATGTTGATTTTGTTGAAAGCTTTGGACATATCTTGAAAGAGTATCCAAGCTTCTTTGTTATTAGTTTTGTAAAGTTCAATTGTATTAAGTAATATTTGTATAGGAGTGTGAGTAGAGCTGTTTTTGGTTGCTGCAAAGTTGAGATCACTTAGTAGATGGTGTTAGTTAATGATGTGATCAAGGCATGTTGTAAAGATTTTGGTAAGACATTTTTTGATGGGTTTATAAGTGAGATAGGTCTAACTTGATCTAGGATGAAGTTCTATTGAGATTTCTTTGGAATTAAAAATATGTTAAATGTTTTCCATATTGTTGGTATTTGTTGTAATAAGAGACATTTGGTTAGAAAAAGGCAAATAATATTTTGGGCTTTAGAATTTAAGTATTTTAGGTGTTCATAGTTAGTTTCAAAAGGACAAGTAGCTTTTTGGTTTGAAAGATCATGTATTGTTTTGTTCCATTCTTCTAGGGTAATTTTTGAAAATAAATTTGCAAAAAGATGTTCATTTTCTGGATGAAGTTTATAAAATTCATAGAATTTTGTATTTGGTTGGATAGAGGTATATGGTAGTTTTTTGAAATAATCTTGAAAGTGGGATTGTAAAGCTTATTTTATTTCTGTTGGCTGAGTAGTAAGTGTGTTGTTAGATAGAAGATGATCTAAATTAATGCTATTGTTATGTTTTTCCAAAACATTCTGGAAGAATATTTTAGAATTTTGGTAAAAATTATTGTTTCTTTCTTTTAGTTTGTTTTAAATTTTCTTTAAAGTAGTTTCTTATTTTTTCTTGAGAATTTTAGTTTTAAGGGTTTTGATTTCAGTTATGAAAAGGATTAAGAAAGTAGTAGAGTCAAAGTTGTTATTCGTTAGTGTTAAATGTAAAGAAGGTAGTAGGATGTTTTGTGAATATTTAGTAATATATGAGTTATAATTTTGTATAAAGTTGGGTTTGTTTAGACCTGTTTTGAGTAGAATTGCTTGTTTAAGTTGTTTATATAAGAGTGAGAGGTTGGGTAGTTGTTGTTTATTATGATATAGATTTAGTTTAATTTTTTTGAATGGAATATGTTTTTGAACTGCTTTTGTTAAAGCTTTGTTAATTTGATTCCATATATTATTGAGTTCAGAGCTATAGATAATATTGTTAATAGATGTGAGAAGTTGTTTAAAATTTTTTTTAGTATGGTTTTGATAGTTTTCAATTTGTTCTTTTTGGATGAGTTTCTATTGATAAATGGTTCTTGTTTGATAATATTATATGTTAATTTTAGGTATATCAAGTGTAAGTTCTAGTGATATTATTGAGTAGTTGGTTAGAGTGAATAGGTTAGGTAAGATATTAGTGTAGTCTAAAAGTGTAATATGAACATTAGTCCATATTTGGTCAATTCTATTATGACTGTCACAGGTCGAATGAATGAATAAAAAGTGAATAATAGGTAAATAATAGAAAAAAAACTGCCATTATTCTACTCTATATCCGCCAAATAATGGCAGCATAACAGTAGCATAACAGCAGAATAACAGTAAAATAACAGGAGGTTTGTCAATATGAGTAA
>CAJVQA010009414.1:0-12107 GCA_910591915.1 Cetraspora pellucida | reverse complement strand
TCCTTTTCTTTCTAACAAATTTCTGCTCGTCGTTTGTAAAAAATTCGGTACGAGTGATCGTCAGAGAGAGTTGATATTACTATTGATATTATAATTTTCATTAAATTTTTTTATCATTACTTATTTCTTCGTAAATTTCATTTTTAAATTGAGTTATTAATTTATTGATATCCTTATATATAATTGTTTTAGATGTATTTTGAAACATTTCAAATATAAATCCAGATTCATTCATTTTCTAAAATTAAAAATTAATTAGTAAATATAAATGATAATAAAATAAATAATTTTAATACCTGTTCTAATCTTTTAAAGTTATTTTTAAAACATTCTATTAATGCATTGATGTTGTAAAGTTTCTTTATCAAATTTTTTAATAGTATTTTCTTTTACTTTATTTTTATTTGCAAAATGATCCATTAATTTTCTAATTTCTTCATGTGTTAACATTTTAGCTAAATCATTTATTTGTGAATTAATATTGAATAAAAGTAAATCATTGCAATAGATTTGATAGTTTTTTTTATCTTCAATTAAGATTTTGTGACAATAATAATTGATAATGTTTTTGTTATTATCATAAATTAAAACATTATCAAGTTTTCCAATAGCATCATATATTAGATCAATTTCTTCTTTATTATTAAGAAAAAATTTTAATTCATAAATATGATCTAGTTGTGGAACTTTATATATTTTAACAGTAAAATCAGTATGGTTTATTTCTAAAATTTCAAACATTTTGAGATAAATTTTTTAAAATTTAAAAAGTTTTAATAGAAAAAGTTTGGTTATTTATAGAGAAAAAATATAAAATAACACATTTTTTTAGAGTTATTTAATATTTTAAAATGGATTTAGATACAAAAATTGAAAATTTTATTAGTTATTTAACAAATTTTAGAAATATTTCTAAATTTGATTTTAAAATTGAAGAATATAAAAAGTTTTTAAAAGAAACATTATTTTTAACTTATATAATTTATCAGTTTATGAAATTTTAACATGATTTAGATATACTTAATAAAAAATTTCCTGATTTATATATGAAAAAGTACATTTATTTTAATAAAATTAATCAAAATATATATAATTTAACATTAAAAGTTATTATTAAAAAAATATAAATAGTTGCATTATTCAAGTTAAAATATCAAATGAATTTATTAAATATTTCAGATCTTTTATTTTATATTTTTGCTTTTCTTTCACCTTATTAACATGAAAATGTTAAAACAGTATCAAAAAATTTCTATCAATCATACATTTTACATCTTAAACAAAGAAATAGTTTAGATCCAATTAAATATATTTTTTATCATTCTAAAAAAAGTAACAACCCATTTCGACAATTTTTATTGTTTTATGAAATTAATCATTTTGATGGAAATTTTGTTTATTTTAAAGGTAAAACATATTTGTGTGATAGATGTAAACAATATAAAAAGTATCATCATCATAATTTCATTAATAATATTCAAAATTGTAAGAATTGTAAAAAAAGGAAATTACAAAAAGTGAAAATTTTGTATAACAAATTTGGAGTTGCTTATAGTAAATTACAAAAGCATTATATTTATTTATATGAAAAAAATTTATAGGTCATATTTTAAAAAAGAAATGTGATCGATGTCGAGAATATAATTTTTATTATGAATGTGGTATTTTGAATCAATTTTGTGATGTAAATTATTGTAAAAAAGAACCATTTATATTTGTAGATCCTTTTGATTTTTTAAAATTAGACGTTGAATTATTATTCTGTAAACATATTTTTTGTGAATCTTGTATTGAGAAATTAACAATTAAACATTTACAAAAATCTTTAAATTCAGTACATAGAACTCTTATAGTTAAATCGAAATAGTTTTATATATATTTAAATTTTATAAATAAATATTTTAAATTTATTTATTTTATTTTTATAATTAAAATAAAAAATGTCTGAAGTGCCAAAATTAACCAGCAGAGAATTACTTCAACAAGAAAATATAAAATTATTAAATGAAATTCGAGATATACATCAATGAAATCTTGCTTTACTTGCAGATAAAGATGAACTAATAAAAGAAAATACTAGATTGATTAATGAAGTTGAACAATTAGAAATTAGTAATAGTCGATTAGAAGTTAATAATCAAAAATTAGTTAATAGAAATAATGAATTAATTGAAATTAATACTGCTTTAAAGATAGTTTTTAACAATGATGATACAAGAAATTTTTTTAAAGAAAAAATGAGTTTAACGAAAATTATTATTATTAATATGATAATAATTTATTCTTCAATATTTTTATTTTTTATAATTTGTTATAATTTTGACTATAACTTTACATGTATAACTTTTAATTATAAATAAATAAATTCATATTATTTTTAAATTATTGTAAAATATATTTTGTTGTTAAAGAATCAATATATTTAACAAGTTATTTTTTGTTTGTACATTTTTGAACTTCAGTTTTAATAGTCGTAAAAACATTTAAATTCTTAAAAACTGATTGTAAATAATTATTATTTTCATCTGTAAGTGTTTTTGTCACTTCATCAATAATTTTACAAACTCTGTTAGTTTCAGCTTCCGATAATAAATTTGTTCAGATATTGCAAAATATCTAACAATATCATTATCATAAATATAATTATTAATATTATGTTAAATCAAAGTAATTAATTATTTAGTTCGAATATCTATTTTTTTTAAGTTATGTTTTATTTTCTAGCTAAATATACATAAAATTAAATTTAATATGAACCAATTAAATTATATTTCTTTATCAATTCTAAATTAGGAATTTAATTTAAAATTTATTAAATAGTTTTTCCGAAACAAATATTTAAACATTCTTATTTTATTTATAATATTAAAAAAAAAATGAAACTAATTTAAATGAATTGCACATCTGCTTGCACACAAAATTATAAATGTAATTTGGTCTGTGAATTATCTGATAAAACTAAAAAACAGGGTCTATTATCAAAAACTAGTAATAAATTAAAACTAAAATATATTTTAATTTAAATTTATTAAACTTTATAACCATTTCGATTTCTAGTTAATTTATTATGAGCTAATTTAAAATCTATAACTAGTTGTTTTGCTTGTTTACTAGTTCTTTTCTTATTAATATAAAAATATTTTTTTTTACGTTTATTAGTTTCAGTCCATTGAAAACACCAAGCATTTAAAATTTTAAAAAATGAAATTCCATTAAATTGTGATGTATTATCTTTTCGTAATTTACAATTTAATGCATTTTTTCTTTTTGTAGTTTCTCATAAGTTACATTTACAATTATCTATTCCAATCCTATTTATATGATCGATCATCTTCCATCCTAGATGAATCATTCGATGAAATTGTATAAATTTTTTTCCTTTATGTGAAGCGATATAAAATGTATTATCTGTTTTTCTTTTATAATAACACCAAGTATAATTTTTTATTAAATCGAAATTGTCAAGATCTGTTAAGAATGTGATATCTAGAGTTTGTATCGATATTTTATTGAACAATGTTACATCGATTTCTATAAGACGATAAGAGTTTGATTTTCTTCGAGGTTTAACAATTGGTAATTCAATTCATGCTGACAACACTTCAAATGAATTGACTATTTTCTTCCAAGGTGATTTTTCAGTTTCTTCTTCAAGTAAATACATTTTTAAACTTCCAATTAAAGAACTTTCATTACATTTATACGATTTCAATTTCTCTGAGTCAAATTCAAAAAAAATTTTTTGATAATTAAATATAAATATCGCAAAATTATTTTATTAAAAATTAAAAAAAAAATGATCGAAATCATTAGTCTTTTTGAAAACCAAAGATTAAGTTATCTTAAATATTATAAAACATTACCATTTATGTTTAAGATTTATAAGATTCAAACTGAAAATTATTTATTAGTTACGTTTTATGATAATTTATTAAATAAAATTCCAGTTCCTGAATTTATTGAATGTGAAGGATTTAGTAATGGAAATTCAGTTATTAAAAACACATTACCTAATACAAATTCATTTTTAATTTTGTATTCTGGTAAATATAATTTATATTACAAAAAAGAATGTATTTTGTCTTTCATTCCAGACCAAAAGCAATATTTTTTAGATTTCAAAAATTGTTTTATTTAAAATATTTAAAAATATAAATATTTATTTTTTAAATAAATACATATAAGAATAAAATTATTCTACATTTTCATATTTAGCTTTATGATTAATAAATTTAGTGTTTAGTTCTATATATTTTTTGTTCGTATCATCAACTTCTTTTTGAAGTCTTTCAATATTTTTTACAAGAGAAAGATCTTTATTATATTTTCTGAAAGCTCTTTGGCAATTTTCTTTTAAAGTTTCACAGTCTTCACAGGAATTTTTGTTTATTAAATCTTGACGTAATGTAAATAGTGATACAATAATATTGTCAATTTTTGTTACATCATTAATTTCTTTTGTTTTTGACATCTAAAAAAAAAAAGAAATAGCTATTTAAATATTGTTTACGTAAACGTATATAAAAAGAAAAATAAAAAACTTTATTATTGAATAAGAACAAAAGGTCACAGTGCACATGTAAAGGCAAATAGTAAAAAGCCGGTTGCTTATAATTTTACTATTTGTACTTCCAATATATTGAATCTCAGTTATTCAAAAGAGAGGAAGTAAAAGTTCTTATATCTTAACTAGTATATAAATCATTTAATTATTTTTTTTTTAAAAAAAAATAAATGATACTAACTTTTTTAAAAAAAATATTTGTGATAGAAAAAAATACGTGATGTTTTTTTTGTAAACAACAAATGATCAACATTTAAAAAATAAATAATAAATCATATGATATAAATCATATGATTTAATCTTATCTAAAATTATGTAATTTAGAATGTTCTAAAATGCTAAGAATTTTATCAAGTAAAAAATCATATGATTAAACCTTATCAGAAATTACATAATTTAGAATGTTCTAATTTGCCAAGAATTTTAAAATAAATTTTATTAAAATAAATGATCATATGATTTTATCTTATCAAAAATTACATAATTTTGAATATTCTAAAATACTAAGAATTTTATACTATGTATTATATAATTTATTTATTATATGATTAATTTATCGCTGTTTTTAAAATGATAGAAAATAGGCAAAAAAAAAATTTCGATTATACTCCGTATACTGTGTATACTCATATACCGGATTACCTTAGCACATTGATGGATGATCGATACTTGATTTATATACATATACATGCTTATCGTTATTGTTTAACACATACCTAAGAATAAATTATTATTTATATGTGTATCTATTTTTAAATCCTTTTGACGGCACTCATATGCTATACAACCATTAGATCTGTGTACTATACGTATGAGCATTCCTCAGATCATGAAGTGCTCACCCAGCAAAAGCAAACATTGGCAACGTTGTTCTAAATGTAACATGTAAGTTCGTTAGAAACTAGCTGTAATCACCTGGATTGTAAGATGTACATACTATTTGTTTTTATTTATATGTACATACGTTCTTTATCGATTGCTAATTTAATGTTCCTAGTAAGACGTATTACAAATGTTGTAAATGAAAATGGGATTTGGAATTGCTTAGAATTATAGTTATTTAACTAAGAAATTTCAAATCCCGTTCCTATTTACAATATATTATTTTTTCAGCTTAATTAGGTTTAGTTCTCATCACAAAAAATTCAACTATATTGCTGCAAATCGGGCCTTTTCTATAATTAAGCGAATCAGTTTTACTAGTGTTTGTAGTCGATCATTATTTATTGACTTGAGTCAATATTTAAAAATCGGCATAGTCGGCTAAATTAAGGTTGATCGTCTTTGGTTAACCTTTGAAATTATCGTGAATTTTCCTCATTTTTTGTCTCAATCTTGCTCGTATTTTATGTTCGTTGATTTTCTTTCTGGAAGGTAAATTGACTAAGTCGATTTTTTGGAAAATCAGCTGATTAAGCTGGCTAAGTCAATAAAATCGACTACAAACACTAATTTTATTAATAAATATGATATTTAATTAGTAGTCCAAAATGGTCATATAAATAAGGGCGAAGGTAGCGAATTGAAGAACCATGTAGTATGCTTCTATTTCAGATCTAACTTATGAAAATTATTAATTAATTGGTGGTTCTTATATTAAGCTAGTAATTCTAAAAATCATACTATATTATCATGCATAACTTTAGTAAGGTTTTTTTGTTTTTAATCTTGTATTATTTGATGTAATTGAGTTATTAAATACATGAATAAAAAAAAATACAAATATAAATGATATTATAAACTGAGCAATATTCTTTAATAAAGTCATTCAGTGAAATATCATTATTATCACGATATAAACTTTTTTAATCCCTCGATCACTATATCAAGATCACAGGAGAATTAATTAATAATACTCTGACCATAAACACAAGTTTGGACATTTTTGAACAAAATATAACTTAAAAAATTATATACTTTTCTAAGTAAAAAAAAATTAAGAACCTAAAAAAATATATAATCATATATTTTTAAACTAATTTATTAATTATTAGAGCTTGGACACACTTTGGACACTCGACATTGAAAATGGTGAAAAATGTATATCAGTGTGGCAGATATAATAATTCCTTGTCGGGAAAATACTTATTCCAATGAAATACATAATTCGATGAGAACAGGCTAATGATAGTGGAAACAACCTTTCTATATATTTTGTTCATTATTATTATTTATCTAATTAAAAAGCTTATCGTTACAAAATAATTCAGAAATGCCTACTACTTACGCCTCTGTGAATAAGCAGAAACTTCGTTTCCGCTAATTCCCAATGGATCAGGATATTATTATTACAAATCTACTAGGTGTTTCAAAAGTTCCAAACGTTTCAAGACACGGTCCCTTTTTTAACTTATATATATAAGGATCACGATGATAATCATAGTGATTTCTATATATACTGCGTATAAGGTTAAAAAAAAAAGACATGTTTTGGGAATTTTTAAAACACCAAGTATGATTAGCATTATATATGGCGCAAAGCCTCCTTTACCAATTATACCATGTGTGTGAAAGTCTCTAAACAAGATACGTTTATAATTAGTAATAATTATAATGCTATATGTATCTTGTATTTAGGTAATATTAGCGAAATAATAAAAAAAGTGACCTGTTTGGAGACCTCTCCTACCCAGTATCATTAACTTTTCCGTCTTTATCGAATTATAATAAAAGACCAGTTTAAACCAACATTTACTGTATATAATAAAAGATCAGTCTAAAACTAGTTTTTATTATAAGCTTGAACCGAAAATCTTGATAATTAGTTCCTTGGATTAAACTGTAATTAGAACAAAGAAAGATCAAACCGAGACTGAATCAAAATTAATCCAACCATACTAGACCAAATTGGTAATACCCCTACATTATTCTGATCTATTTTGTTAAGTAAGAGAATTAAATATTTGTTCTCATAATCTTTTATTTAATTTATAATTATAATAAAAATAACAATAAAAATAATAATGATAATAATATCAAAAATAAGCATAATAATAATAATAATAATAATAATAATAATAATAATAATAATAATATGCTTTTAATAAAAAATAAAAAATTTTTAATTTATTAATTTAACATTTAAACAATTTTTCGTATATTTAAAAAATTAGCAATACTTACACGATTAAAAAAAAATTTTTTGAAGTGAGGTACGTGGATCATGTCTGCTTCATAATTATTATGAATAGCAGTCTGTTTAAAATAATGCAAGTTTAATGCCTGACCCTTGTTAAATAAAAAAGAGATGATTGCCGCTGTATACAGTATCTTATGAATGAACGTTCCCAGATTAATTTAATCAATAGGGTTCTTGAATGAGACCCGGAGTATTATATACAATAAAAAAGAATATGAGAATAAAAACTTACTAAATGCAAGAAATCTTGAAGCACATTCATAATGAACTGTAAACGTTATTTATTAATAATAAAAGCTTTTAAGTGTAGAGTAACCTGTGAATTTCGACAATGTTGCTCTGTCTTCGTTCTGTGAAAAGTAATATTTATTAAATACGAAGAACAAAGGATTGATATTTGAAATGCAGGTGATTGCTATCTAGTTACACAAATTCCAACATCTGTAAACCACTATTTGATTTAGTTGGATTCACCATATCCTATTATCGTATATGTACGTATACAAGATCCAGGTCTTTTACATTCTACTAAAAAAGTTAAATAGTAAAAAAAGAAATTCATTAGCAAAAAATGAAGATAGGTCTGATATATGGGGAATCTTGTATACACACATATATGGTAATAATCTAATCCCTTACTACCAAGATCGTGGTGGATTAATCATTAATATTTTGTGTACAGGCGGAAACAAAGCCTTTGCTAATATATCATGACCCAGTATATTACTATTACCGTATAGCATTGCATAAAGTACCTGGATCTTATTCAAGAATTCTATTTTTAAAATTGAATAGTACTTGTGGGTACTGTGTGAAGAACCAGGTACTAGATTCAGAGATATATTATATGAAAATAATAAATATTCAAGAATTAGACTGGATAGGTAGCAAATAATACCCCAGGTCTTAATCGAGGGTATTATTTTTAGAGGATATTGTATGCAATGCTAAACATTAATAGCTACTAGGTTTAGATATTAGATAAATCTCTTCTCATAATGATGAAATATGAAATGTTTTATTTCATCATAGCTATTAAAAACAAAACATCGAAAACGAAATCTAGGAAAAAAAAGAAAAAAAATTAGATCTTAATAAAAGTATAAAATCTCATCAGACATATCACTTCAAACCATAATCATTATCATAAAATAAAACTAAATAAAATCTGGAACTTTCTTTTAAGTCTATAAAATCTACTTACACTCTTCTATCATCAATTCCAACCCTAAATCCTAATCCAAATCTTATTCTGGTTTTTGAAATTGTTGAAAATAGAAGTAATTTTTTTTTGGCGTACACTCGATTACAGTACGTAGCACATTGATTGAAGATTTCTGTCTGATTTTATGTAATTGTTTCTGTATTGGAAACAATCACATAAAATCTGCTAAGGTAATCTAGTGTTCGTGTACAAGCATATATAATATATATATATTTTCCATTTTCAACTATTTTGAAAACTGCAATAAAAGAATGCACTGTCAAAAATTTGGTATTTTCAAATTAAAATACAATCAACTCTTTATATAATGTTCTAACGATTCTAGAAGAAAAATAGAAGTCCATTATAGAAAATTACTATATTTTCTTAAGAACACATGAAATTTTAAATTTTTCTGTTTTTTATGCATATCAGAGTTTGTTCTATCCAGAATCAACTGTATATATTTCGTCTAAAGTTCTTCAACCATTTAATAATACATGTAGTTTAAAGAAAAATAATGTTAGCTTTATTATATATATGAATAAAAATATCTATTATTATATATAGTTATAAAAAGATCCTTACATAAAGTCTTGATGTGAAATAAATAAAATTTTAATCATGAATAATGGTAACAGTATATGTAATAATAATGTTAACAGTATATGTAATTATCATTACGTATGTGATATGTAGACCCTTAATACAGTAAAAATTAGACTATTGTCGTTTTATTGAACTATGACCCCTGAAATTCGTATTACTAGGATAGGTCATATGAGTATAATTATTTTTGATATTACTATTTTTAAGAAGTGTTAACATTTTAAGGAATGTTGACATTTTAAGGAGCATTTTAAGGAGTATTAACATTTTAAGGAACATTATAAGAAATATTAATATTTTAAGGAATATTAACATTTTTAAGAAACGTAATTATATTGGTATTCATATTGAACAAAAAGAAATTTTAAGCAAAACTAATCTCGTTTTTAAAATATAAAAGCAATATCAATATAGGATTATACCGAGTACAAAAAACTCACAAAATACCAAACCAATATGCCACGAGAACTTAGCAAGGATCTAAAGTTAAGAATTATTTATATGAATGTAGACAGTTATAATAATGAAGACATTATCAAATTTCTTTACATAAGTAAATCTACTGTACGTCAAACATTAAGTACCTTCCAAAAGTGGGAATGCGTTAAAAATCCTTTTAAAGAACAACCGGAACACCGAAAAATATTTACTCGTGAAGAACTAGATCTCTTAAGACGTATTATTAAGGAGAAAGTTGATCTTTATCTTGATGAGCTTGTGGTTGAGATGAAAAACTATACACAAAAGCAGGCTTCTATCTCAACCATATGGCATGCACTACAATACTGTGATATTTCTTATAAAAAGGTAACTAGAATTAATATTTAAAAAAATTATTACTAACAGTAATAGTAATTAATGTTTAAAGTAAATAATAAAGTTACATGAATTGATTTTATAAACATGATTTGTGTCATTACACAAACAATCTTAATGGATTACTGGTACTGTTTTTGATAGGTAGAAAAAAACCAATTTACATGCTGTTCTTGATAGAGTTCTAAAAAGGATCTCTAAAATACTATACTACTATAGAAAAGTATATGATAAAAATTAGAATTAAGGTTCGTTTTTTGAGCCCTATCAAGAACAGTACTCAAATAAATTTTTTTGGACCCAGTACTATCGATTCATCAAGAATAGTATTTTTGCGTTATTACAGTATAATCGAAAATCTTTTAAATTTTTAAATGATATAATTCTTTGATTTTTAATTAGCTTCAAACAATGGCCTCTGAAAGAAGTGAACTTTTACGAAGTGCCTTTCTTGTTAACATTGGGGCAAATTATCGCCCAGATCAATTAATTTTTGTTGACAAATCAGCGAAGGATGATTGTAGCACAAATAGGCATTATGGCTATGCACCTATAAATGTTCATGCACGCAAAAAGACTATTTTTATTTGTGGAAAAAGGTATACAATTCTATCTGCTCTTTCATTAGATAGTTTTTTATCTGTCGATATTATGGAAGGTAGTTGTGATAAAGAACGGTTCAGTAAATTCATTTTAAATCAAGTGGTAAGTAAAAGTTCTGGTGATAAATGATCATATAATTAGAATTAATATTATTACCGTTACTGGTAGTAATAATTTGTGTGACTTTAAAAGCAAATCTAATTTTTCTAATTATTATATATTATTAAAATATAATAGATTCCAGTGATGAATCTTTTCCCAGAAAGAAACAGTGTTATCATTCTTGATAACGCAACAATTTACCGAAATGAGAATTTTGTTGAAATAGTGAAAGGGCTTGGGTGTTATGTAATTTTCTTACCTCCTTATTCCCCAGATTTTAATCCTATAGAAACAGCTTTTAGTACTATTAAAAGCTGGATTTGGAGGAATAGAGAGTTTATGAATGTTGTGACAGACCTGTTTTATGCACTTAGAGTAGCATGTGCACAAATTACACCTGAAATGACAGTAACCTTTTTTCATGGATCAGGTTATTTAGAGTAAGTTTTCTCATTACATTACTTAAAATTATCGTATTTGATTATAAATAAATATGGATTAATTTATATTGGTTAGAAACTCGAATTGACAGGGTATAAATTAAGATTATTATCTAATATGCAAGCCAAGACTCACATGATCTAATAATATTGATGGCAATAGGATTTACTTATTTGTGTCAGTGATACCTATAACGATAAAAATATAATTTAGAGTTAGGCATTAACATTGTAGATTATAATAATAAAGTGTCACTCATTACATGCATAAAGATCGATTTAAGCACATTTTTGAATATTTTCGCTTTTTCTTTTGCACATGAATTTGCTAATTGGTTGTTTCCTTTTTAGAAGTTTGTATTACTGGCACAAATAAGAATATAAAAAAATATTTATTTAATATATATGCTTTATACATATATATGTAGTAATATAAATCTATTATATTTTATATTAATACATATGTATATATCTTATTAATATTTCCTTGCAGCTTGTTTAATATTTATTAGCCATCAAGTTTTGTAACCCCTAGTTGTTCCCTTAGATATTCGTCACTTAAATCTTTAATAGCATTTACAGTTAACTTCTCTTTTGCAAATGCTGCTTCTAATCTTAAATAATCATCAT
>CAJVQA010009413.1:0-12107 GCA_910591915.1 Cetraspora pellucida | reverse complement strand
CCCCCAGTTGGAATTGAACTGGCAACCTTGCGAATGCGACCTGGGAGTGCTAACCACTGCACTATTGACCCGCAGGTTGAGACATTATTTGAAAAAACAGAAGCAAAAAAAATTACTAATAGAAGAGTTTTAATAAAAGAACTAATGATGAATATAATTAAAAAAAGAATCAGTCAGATTCTAGATAAACAGCTACACAGAAATGTATAGATATAGTAACAAGAACAGTATAGAATATATTCTATAACCAAGTATGAAGAGTTTGATGTGAAAAAGTGCAAGAATAAAAAAAAAAAGTTAATATAACAAGCAAAATAAAAAAAAATACTCAGACTAAAAGAAGGTTAAAGAAAGAACAAAAAAAGATAAATTAGCAAAGAAAGAAGAAAAAAAAAAAAGTAGAAAAAATAAACTAAATAAAAAAAAAAGCTTGAAAGAAAATTAATATGCTTGTTACAGAAAGAGAAAAATCTTTTTGATATGGCTTTAAGTAATTAGACAAGCAGTCTATCTCTAACTGAGATAGTATAACAGATTATACTTTTTTTTTTTAAATATTAAGGTGAGTACTTGCAACCCAGAATTTTATTGATAGTATATTTGGCTAATGGTTGCATTACAATTACAAGAGGCAATCATAGAAAGAGTGTACAACTAGCTACTTATACAACTTTAGTTATTATCTAATTTAAGTAGTCCACCTAAAGGTTTTATACTAGTTGCTATACCTGGAACCCACTTGTAGGTTCTCTATTTAACTACTCTGTTTCTGTATCTACCCACCTATCTCTGCCTACCAATTCCCCTAGCTGATGATAGTAAAAATATGCTATGACTACTAAGTCTTTAAAGCAGTTCACTCATATGAAAAACCTTTAACCTTGTACTAAACCTTTTAGAATCTTCTGTATTCTATTCTTACAACTGACCTGGCATCATTATGGCTAAGACTAATACTGGCAGTCAGGGCATACTATTAAACCATTATGCTCTTGTAGAGTTCACTCCAACCTCAATACTAACTTCACAACATATCCTTACTACTTTGGTATTCAATTTAAGTTCTACCAAGCTGCTATTTTAGATAGTCTAGAAAGATAGAGCAAGACCATACCTCTGATTAACATGTTTGCTAGCATATATCCTTTTTTTTTAAAACCTGGAAATTCTAGCAGTCTGGTTGGTTCATCTAGTTTCTCCTCAAAGACTAGCACATTTGCCTGATTTTACAAGTTTTAGCTCTATTTCATAAGTTTAGTCTTTACAGTAGCATTATTAAAGGTTCATATTACTTTTCTATTTGGGTCTTTCAAGTGGGCTTCCATCTTTCTACCTGGTTTCTGTGTTTTATATGGCCTAAGGACTTATTTTGAGTTTACACCACCCAGTACTGGTTTGTGTTCTCTTATACAATATTGTATGAGTACCTAAATCTTCTAGTCATGCTGATATGACATGGATTACAAGTATCTTATTCCAACTAATCACAGAAGACAGTTAGCCATAATACAAAAAGAATTGCAAATTTTCATCATTACTGGGATTTGAACTCTAGACCTGCTACTTGGAGGTTAACAACCTATTCACTTTATCACACCTTATGACAGATTATACTTAAGTATCAATAGAGTGGCTAAGTAATGCTAAACTTGGATATTGGAAAATTTTATGTAATTATAAATATATATAGTTTTAAAATTTTTAATAAAGTATTAGCATAACTGTTTAAAGTTAAAAAATAAAAAAAAATAAATAAAAAAGTAGTAAGTAAAAGAATAAAAACAAAACTAAAGCTTATAGACAACAAAGAATTAAAGCAAGAACTAGCAAATAAAGACAATTATTTCAATATAAGAGACATAGTAACAATAGTATTATGAAAATTAAATTTAATAAAAACAGTTATATTGAAAAAAAATATATGAAATAATAATTAAAATAAATATAAAAGATAAAAAAATAGACAAAAGAGATAAATCACACAAGCTAATATTCACTAATAATACAATGTATAAGAAGCAAAAAAGTTTAAACAATATCAAAAGAAAAAATCATCATATTAAAAATATATATAAAAAAAATAAGACAAAATATTAAAGTAGTAGATATAGTAATAAATAAGAAAGAGTTATAACAAAATACAAGTTTAGAAAAAAAATAAAAACAAAAAAAAATAAAAAATAAAAAAGTTACAGTTATAGAAGCAATGAATATAGTAATTAAAGAAGAAACAATAGACAATTATATAGAAAAAGAATTAGAATACTAAAGACAAATATAATACAACAAAACTATAAAAATATAAGTACAACAATTAGAAACTAAGAAGAAAGTAAAAAGAATAGAAAAGAAAAAATTTATGAAGCTAAATGATAAGAAAACAAAAGTAATATTATAAAAGTATTACTAGAACAAAACATCTGATCATCTTTAAATAAAAACTACAGTGGTAAAAAAATATATACAACAAAAAACTAATATATAATATATTAGATAACTTATAAAATAAAAGAATAAAATTGTTAAAAGATTACTAATATCTAAAAATATATTAAAAATGTTAAAAAACTATTTAAAAAAGATAATTCTTAAGTTATTATTACATTTAACTACAAATATGACAGAGAAAAAGCAATCAGTAAGATTCAAAAAAACATAATAATTAATTCAAATATAAATAAATTAAAAGAAGATAAAATAAACATAATATTATACTTTCTATAATAATCACTTGAACACAAAATTAGTAGAAAAGAAAACAGATTTTTTTGTATAATTAGTAATAAAAAAGATTACAAACAACACTAAAAAAAAGAAACAGCAACAAGAAAAGCACTAAATAGGCTTAGTAATAGAAAGTATTGCAAGCATTAGCAAAGCAATCATAAAGAAAAACTCAAGTTTCTTTGAAAAATTTAGCAAGTAAACAGAAATTGTAAGAATTGCTATTGATCTTGTATTTAGATCTGTTTATATTACACAAATAACTTGTAATGAATTAGGCAAAACAGACATATGTAGAATAGTAAAACAAATAGTATAAACAAAACATTAATAGAACAACAAGTAAACAGGATATAACAAAATAATGTGATAGAATATTCTAAAAAATAAGCTGCAAAATAGACAAAAGCATATTACAAAAATATAGAGAAAATTTTTAAACCATTTTTATAAAAAGAGCATACTGGGCAATGAATAGTGTGTATAATAAAGTTTTTTTTAATGAGGCAGACAAAACATATTCAGTATCAGATAGAGAAAACAGAATCATAGCAATGTTAACAGAGCAAGACCTATATAAGATAGCTCTTTTATGATTAACAAGAAAAATATTAAGAAGGACTAAAAAGGAATAATCTGAAAAGAAGCTAGACATGACTATAAAAAGTCAAGATGCAGAAAAGAAACAAACTCAACATGATCACAATAAAAAACAACAAGAAATAGGAAAGACAAATCAAAAAGAAAGCATTGAACAAAAACAAAAAAATAAGAGAACTACAAGAAAAAATTTGAAAATATAAAAAGACAACAAGAGAAAACTAATTTAATGCAAAAAGAAAAAGAGATAAAGATAAATACAGAAGTTAATAACAAAGTTCCATTAAGACCCTCTACTCAGAAACAAAAAGTCAAAGAACAAAAAAGAATAATTAAACAAGAAGATATAGAAATAAATAGCAAGCAGTCAAAACAAAACATACTAGAAGAAGAAAGAGAAAGACAGAAAACAAGAAAACAAGAAACAAAGAAAGAAATCAACATTGTAGGAATAGCATTGAAACAAAGTATATGGGCACCAAGCAGAAGAAATTGTAATCAAAACAACAGCCTAATTGCCAATATACTAGCATATGATGTTCTTAGAGAAACAGAAAAAGAATGTATAAAGTTTATTAAATAGTCTCTAAAGAATAATATGCATGTAAAAGACATCAATAAAGTTTTCAAGAAAGGAAATCTTTAGATAGAAGTAATCTTTGACTATAAGTATGGCATAAATAAAGCTATACAAAGAATTAGTAGAAAAAAGAGTGATTGATACAAGATAATACCAGAAGATAAAGAAAAAAAAGAAGAAAAAAAAGGAAAAATCAAAAAGTATAGAAAAGAATAACAAGATAAAAGAAAACATATACCAAGTTTTAGAAAAGAGAAGGTTAAAAAAAGCATTAACAGAAAAAAACCAAACAATGATAAATATAAAAAAAAAAAAAGACTCATCAGCAATATAACTTACTTAACAATATAGGACCTATCAGCTAATATAAACAAAAGAGAAGTAGAATATATTTGCAGAAGAATTAAAGATGTGCAGATAATATGAATTAAAAAGTTTAAGTACAAGGCTTTGCAATAATACAAACACAAAGCATAGAAGAAAATATTCTATAGTTATTGCCAGCAGATAATAATAAGTTGGTAAGAGTGACAAGAGGAAGAGAAGACTATGAAGCAAGAGAACGATAAAGAAAACATATAGCCAAACTAACAGAGCTACCTGAAAATGCTTCAAAAGTCTTATTATTACAATGCTTGAAAAGTAAAGAAGCAAAGTCAGTATACATCTCACCAAACTGAAATAGGAACCAAAGAAGAACAGCATTGATTATATTTACAACAGAAAAAGACATAAAGACAGTGCAATCAAAACCAATCATGTACAACAATTTTTGAGTATACTGGGTTAATGAAAGAAAGAGAGAGTCAAAAAGAAAAAAAAATTACAAAGATAAAAGAAAAAGAAACTGAGATAGATTAAGTCAAATTTCTGATATAGACGAAGATGAAAATAGAGAAAAAAATTAATAAAACAGAATATATACTAACAGAAAAGATAATTGATGAGATCTGAAACCAAAAGTTCAAATGATAAAAGAAGAAAGTACCAGTTTAAGACATAATATTAAAAATCAAAAAAATATAGAAGCATAAATAATAAGAAAGAAGAAAGCCAAGAGAAAAGAAAGATATGATGCATTAGCAAGAAAAAAACATACATATAGAAGATATACTAGGCTAAATTTTAGAAAGACTAGAAAAATTAGAGAAAGTAAGTAACTCAATAGAAAAAAACATAGCCAATTGCTCCTAAAGGCACCTTAGTTGAATTTATGAATATGAATAAAGAGATAGGAAAGTTCTTACAAGATAAAAGAAAAAGTTTTGAAAACAAAAAAAGAAAAACATATTCTCATTCAAAAGAAGAAAAAAATAGGAGAAAAAAAAAAAAAAAAAAAGAAGAAACAGCAAAAACAGTACAAGAACAACTAAAAAAAAGATAGAAAAAAGAAGATTAAAATAGCATGTCACAATGTTAATGGACTTAAAACCAAAGGATGGAAACTCGATAATCTGCTAGGCTGGGCAGAAGAAGAAGAAATCACAATACTAGATATTACAAAAACAAATCTTACAGAAAGAGAAGAGAGATTCTTAATACAGACAGTAAATAAGAAATATATAAAATTTTGGTCAAGTGTAGCAAAAGACAAAAAGAAGGAATTAGGTATAGGTATTATAATTAATGAACAATGTAAGAAGCATGTAGATGTAGTTAAAAAGATAAATAAATATATAATAGAGCTTATACTATACTTCAAGCAATTGGAGTTAGTAGTTTTAGAAGTTTATATACCACCAAGTAACAAGGCAATAGAGAAAAGCATTTAACAAAAAATAGTAAAATAGTTACCAAAAAAAGAAAAGACACAAATAGTTATTCTAGGTGATTTCAACTATATAGCAAATAATGTATTGAACAAACAACATCCACAAGCAGCAAACTTCAAGAGATTGCCAATCTTTAATTGAATAAAAAAGCAAAATTTTAGCAATAATTACAGAGATATATATTCAACAAGTTAAGAATTTACATGGTCAAATAGAGAAGTAGCAACAAGAATTAACTATATATGGGTATTAGAAGAACTGGCCTTAGGTTTACAGAAGGCAGAAATTGAAAATGCAGAAGAAATTACTAAAAGTAATCATAAAATAGTAAAAACAGAAATATGAATTAAATACATAACAACAAGAAATAGCAAAGCCAAAATCAAAAAAAAAAGACAATTAAGAACAGTATATCTATATAACCAAGCAAGAAAAAGAGAACTGAAAAAGTATACACAAGAGCTACAGAAATGATTAGAAGTTAAGAAGATGCTAAAGAACATCCAAAGAAGAGAAAAAAATAATATAAATAGCATATGAAATGTATTAAAAAAGACAATCATCATAGCAGCTAGTAAGCATTTGCCTAAAAAAAAGATATACAACACATTGACAAATAGAAAAAACAATTAAAAGAAACAATACCAAGAAAAGAATATTGTAAAGCTGCAAAGATTGATTAAATATGCAAAAACAAAAGAAGGTCAGGAAGTAACAAAAAAAAATAAAACTAAAATAAATGAAGAACTATGAATAATAAAAGGAAAGGAAGATGCAAGGCTGCCAAAATTACACAGGCAATAGTCAAGTGTCTGGATAAAAGATATAAAATATTGGCAGAAACTGTTGCAGAAGAAAAAAAGAAAAGAATGAAAACAAGATCAAAGAAGACAAATAGAAAAAAACATAGACAAAAGATGTGAAATGATTAAAACAGATTAAGAGAAAATGATAGTTAGTCTGTTAAACAAACCTTACAAAAAGATAATACTTGACAGATTTATTAAACAAAAAGGAGAACTGACAAACTTAACAATAGAACCAGAGTTAGTTAAGATTGATGTAGCAGAACATTACAAGAAACAATTCAGAATAAGAGATGCAAAACTAAAAGAAATGTCAGAAAGGTAAAAAGAAGTTTATGAGCCATAAGAACATATTAAAAAAATAGTATATAGAATTAGAAGAAAGCATCAAAGAAAAAAAATAAGAAGAAGTATTAAGAGAACTTAAAATAGAAACAGCTTTAGCCATATCTGATATAAGCTACATACTAACCAAATGAGCAGAAAAGAAAACACAGAAAGTCTTTAGAGTCTTTGCTAATCTCTGTTTAGAGAGAGGAGAGATACAAACTAAGTGGAAAATTGCACAAGTTTATTCAATACCAAAAGATATAGAGTAAAAATACAGCTTAAACAATATCTGTCTAATAGCTCTGATCGAAACATTTAGAAAAGTAATAACAAAGGTAATAACAAAAAGGCTTGCCAAAAGTGTTTATAAAAAGAGAAGTGCTTAAGAAACCAAACTACACACATTTACCAGGAAACTTAACAGAGCAACCAGTGCATATCCTTAATATGATAATAGAAGAGACAAAAGAAAAGAACAAAAAAATATGGATTCTTCTACAAGATATGAAAAAGGCATTTGACTTAGTTCTACATAAAAGTCTTGAAATAGCATTGTAAAGAGTTAAAATTCCTAGAAGAATGATAAAATACATCTTAAACCTTTTTTACAAAAGACATCTAAAAATAATTACAGCTTATGGCTTAATGAAAGAAGTAACAGCAAGAGATGGAATAGATCAAAATAAAGTAATATTATTATTAATATGGCACCTCTTCTATAATCCATTGTTAAAAAGAGTACAAGAAGATGAAAGTCTAGGATATATAGTTAAACAACAAATTAAAGAAGAAATATAATATAATAATGTTACAAAATTCTACCAGGTAGCAATTGCATATACAGATAACACAATATGGATTGCAAATAGCAAAGGCCAGCTATTGAAAATTCTAGAAGTAGCTGAGAAGTTTTTCAAGATAAATAATATAAAAATTAATAGATTAAAATCAAAGCTGTTAGTAATAAACACAAAGATTAAAAGAAAAGAAAGAGAAGTAGCTTTTGGCAAAAGCAGTATAAGAGAAGAGCCAAGAAACAAAATTGTTTGGTTACTGGGAATATGGTTGAATAACAGAATGCAAGAAGTATTAGTTAAAAGAAAAGCTAAAAAAATAGTTAGTCAGATGATAAAAGACCTCAAATACAAAAAAATGACAATAAGCCAGATCATGTATATAAACAATATGGTAATAATTCCAAAACTAAGCTACATGCTCCAGTTGACTAAAATCTTAGAAAAAAAAATATAAAATACATCAACTAATAATATGTCTAGCAAAGCAAAAAAGCAATTTGCAAAGAATATTAGAAAATTGCATAATAGAATATAAAGATTTTAGTAAGTATAGAACATTGCAACAAGAGCTATTAATGAAGCAAGTGAGTGGCTTGCTATTAAGATTGAACAGACAAGATAGCCTAGATCAGTTAATGAAGCTAAGAATAACACAAGGTTATCAAAGAGCAAATTTAACAAAAGATATTTGAAAGTTAGAAGAAATACTAGCTAACAAAATGTGTTGAAAGAACAACTTAACATATTTGACAGTAATAAAAGCAAAAGAACTAAAAATAAGCATAAAGACAAAAAGTAACTTATAGAAAATATTTAGATACAATACTAAAATACAAAAACTGTTAGAAACACATTTGTGAAAAAGAAGTGAAATAGAGATAAATGAAGCAGGTCTAATTTATCTAAACTGACTGCTTGACATAAAAGATAAGAAGCTGGTCACATCGCAACAATTTAAAAACTTTTGTAAATGTTTAAGTAAAGGCAAAAAAGTAGAATAGTTTAAAGAAATAGAGTCCAAAATGCTTGAAGAGCCAACAAATAGAAAAATCAAAAAACACTTTAAGACAAACAGGCATAATATCCAGCAATGAAAATAATATAAAAGGCCATATCAAAAGATAAAAAAAGAAAAGAATAGATAATATATAGTACACAAGATGACAGACAATTAAGAAAGATAATAAAGAAGAAAAAAAAAAGTTCTATTAGAGCATTAGCAAATACAAAATAAAGAGAATAAAATAACAACAAAAATTAGCAGATGTAATGAATACATAGAAGAAGAAGAACAGAAAGAAGACAGTTGTTGGCAATAGATAAAAATAAACAACAAGATTAGAGTAATCTTCAACATATTGATAAAAAAGAGGAATAGTAAGATTAAGATAGCTATAGACCAGTTAATAGGAAAAGTAGAAACAGAAAGGATGAAAGACAGTAAGCAGAAACTTGAAGAACTAATAAGGGTAGAAGAGTTAGAAATAGAGATAATCAAGCAACAGAATTTAAATGAGAATATCAAACAAGAAATTCTAAAGATACTAAGAAGAAACCTATTGAGAAACAAAGACAAATATATTATATATATGAATAGTGCTGCAAATATAAAGACCAAAGAAGAGGGTGTGGTAACCTAGTGAAGTAGATAGGTTGTCAACCCTCAAGTGGTAGGTCTAAGGTTCAATTCCTATGGACAACGAATTTTGGAAATTATATCTGTATTACGGTAACTGTCTCTTGCCGATCAGTTGGGTTTTGGGTATCTGTAATCTTAGGTATACCAAGTCAGGTCCCACCTGACATTGGGAGCTCAGGGCATCTATGCAAAGTGTAATATTACATAGTACATGTATATAAAGGAATGTAAAACTGGTATCATATAAGGCTTTGAGCAAACCCATGATAAGACCCCTAGGCATAGAAGGCTAAGAAACTGAAGAGATGGAAACTCACTTAGAAATCCCAAGTAAAGAGGTAGACAAACTTTCGATGGTGCCATTGAACTAATGAAAGCCCATGAAACACCTTCATAAAAACTGTTGGATAAACTGAATGACAAAGATGTATAGAGGAGCACATGACCAACCAGGCCATCAGAATTGCCAGAGGAAAAGGATACATAAGTATACTATACCAAGCCATCTGGATTGGAAGTCTGGGGAGTCAGTTAGTTTCAAGTTGTGGCTAGTAGGAAATGATGAAGAAGAAGTCAGAAAGATGGGTACCAGGGTTTGGGTGAACTTTACAAGGATAATAACAGTTTAAGGGGTAATCCTAATTGCAAGTGTTGGCCTCGGCCATAGCATCAAACCAGGTTAGCAGTAAAAGGGAATATGGCTCGCTCTGATAGGTTTACCTTAAGGATAAAAATAGTCTAAGGATTATAGTCCTATGGTCGAATACGAATAGATCCGGGTCTGTGATCTGATGAAATTAATACTAGGGTTAGATCAGAGAGTTTAAATGAAACATCTAAACAGGGGTGTTAGGTATGGCAACTGATAGAGAACCCTTAGGCAGACTCCTTAAATAGGTAATATAGAAAAGTTACATATGTAGCCAGTTGTACACTTGTCTAATAGTTCATTATAAATATGTCTATATAAAACATGTACCTGCTATAAGTATTAATAAAAAGCTCAGACCAAAGAGGTCAACTTAATACTGAAAAAAAAATAAAAACCAAAGAAGAAACACAAGACAGAAGCATGGGGGGTATAGAATAGATTCAAACAAATAAAACACAAGAGTAACTAGAAAAAGAAACATTATTAGGACTAGAAGAATAAATGATATCAACAATAGCAAAATTAGTTGCAATATAGGCAGTAATCCTAACAATACCAAGAGAGAGACAAGTAGAAGTATATACAAACAGTAATGCTGCAATAAGAAATATTAGTAGAGGTTTAGAGCAAATAGATAGAACAAAAATTCTTAAAAAGAAAAATGTGATATAAATAATAAAGATCATAGATCTTATTAACACAAAAAGTATACAGATAGAGTTAATAAAAGTTAAAAGTCATAGCAAGAACAAATAGAATAACAAAGCTAATAGCCTTGCAAAGAAGGAAATAATAAACAAAAAAGTAATACAAATAGAGAAAGTCAGTTGTAAAGAGATAAAGTACTGCCTAAAGTAGAAAAACAAATGAACTGACATACTAGCAAGATTGTTATACCAATTGGTAACAAACACAAGATTAAGAGCAGAATAAAAAGAAACAAATACAATCAGAAAGTTGGAACCAAAAACAGAAATCATGATTCATGACTAGATACAATTTTAGAAAAGACTAAAAATAACTAAAGAAGTGCATTGCATAATGAGAAGAAGTAGTACAAGAAGATGTGTGTTTATAAAGTATATAATAGATAAACTTCCAACTCTAAAGAACTTAATAGAAGAAGATCAGATATATATACACCAACAGAATGTCAAATTTGTTAAGATAAAGTTAAAGAAACACAGTCATATCTAGCATTATGCAAAGAACAACAGAGTCTTTGAAAATGAATCCAAAAAGTAACTATTACAACAGCTTGGAAAGGGTTGAAAGAAGAAGAAAAAACTTACATCCCACTATATATACTATATATAGCACTTTTTAGAAAAAGTGAAGTAAAAGAAATAGAGATAAGAGAAGCTTTAATCAAAGGCTTAATCCTGAAAAAGACACAAGACAGACTAACATAGCTCCTAAATACAAAAGCAAGATAGCAGTTTATTGAAACAGAGGCAAAGACAGCATGAGACACATTTTATGAACAAGTTTAGAGAATATAATATAAAAAAGTTGATGAATAAGAGAAAAAAGAAAGTATAACAACCAAAATGAAAAAAAAGAAAATAAAAAAGAAGAATCCAAAAAAGAAAGAAAAGGCAAATCAGCAGAAGATTGAAGAAGAAAAGAAACAAGTGAAAGAGAAAAAGAATAGAATTAATAAAAAAACTAGAAAAACAATGTTAGGCTTGTTATGAAAGAAAGAAGACCCTTTTACTATAGATTTTAAGTAGTCAGACAAGTAGTCTACTTCTGTTTGAAGTAGTGTAGCAGGTTGCACTTAGGTACTCTGTGGATGGCTAGGTAATGCTAGACTTAGTTGTTAAATAAATCTATATAATTGCAGAAGTAATTTCAAAATTTTAATAAAGTACTAGTATGACTGCTTAAGTTTAAAAAAAAAAAAAAAAAAAAAAAATAATGAAATTAAAAAAAGAAAGAAATTAGAATAAAAAGATAAATTAACAAAATAAAAAAAATAAAAAAAAGTTAAAAAAACAAAAAACAAAACCTTTAATCAAAAAAAAAAATAAAAAAAATACAATAAAACTAATAATATAAGATTTGTCAAAAAAGATATTAAAGTATGAAATTAAATACTTAATAAGAAAGATAACAGAGGGTGTGGCAACCTAGTGAAGTGGATAGGTTGTCAACCCTCAAGTGGCAGGTCTAAGGTTCAATTCCCACAGATGATGAATTTTGGA
>CAJVQA010009412.1:0-12108 GCA_910591915.1 Cetraspora pellucida | reverse complement strand
TTTAAATTTTTATATAGATATTTCTTTTTTATCTTTTCTTATTTTTTATTTATATTTGATATATAATAAATAAAGTTGATGCATATTAAAAATAATTAAATTAGCTTAGTCAATAATCAAAATTAATTAAATATATTTAAATATGTAAATAGCAAAATTTCAAATAAAATTAAATAAATTTATTAATAAAAATTATTTCATATTTTTGAAATATTTTGAAATTATTTTGATATTTTTAATTATTTTGAAAATCTTTCAAATATTTCAAAATATTTCAAAATTATTTTAATATTTTCGAAACATTTTAAATTTTTCTAAATATTAATATTATTTTTCGATTTTTTTTTCATTTTTTTATTTTTATTATTTTTTAAAATTTTGTAAAATAGTCAAAATTCTTTTGAAATTCTTTTATTTTTTTCGCAATATTGTGATATTATTTTATTTTGAAATAATTTTGTATCAATTGCAGTTATTTCAAAAAATTTTTGATATGCAAAATCTTTCACGATATTTTGCATATTTATTCTGCTAATGTAGATATTATAATTTTGATATCCATTTTCTTAGACTAGCCTTTACAGTAGTATTATCAAAAATTTTTCTATCTTTTTATATAGGTCTTTTCAAATGAACTTCTTGTTACTTAATTTCAATAAATTTACATGACTGCAAGAACTTATTTAGTATTTGTACTGCTAAATTGTCAGTTTGCATTTTTCTATATAACTATACAGATACCTATAACTTGCTAGTTATACTAATATAACTGCTATTACAGATATCCTAACTTAATTATTAATAACAACTGCTATAATATGATTATTATATTGATAATTATATAATTTTTACTGTTAATAAGATTTGAACACTTAACCTATTATTTGAAGGTTAACAACTTGACCACTTTACTAGGTTGCCTTATTCTCTATTAGAAGATTTATCAAATAAGTGTTTAATTATTATAATAGTTATAAAATTATTTTATAACTTAAATATTATAAATATTCAGCTATTTTTTTATTTAATATATCTAGATTATATTAGTAGTAATGTTATTAATAAAGTTATCTAAATAGATTTTTAAAATTAAACATAAATTAAAAACAACTTTTTTATGTTTGATATTTTAAAAACTTTCTTTTACTTTGACAACAAATCAACAAAACTACTGACAAAAAATGTGTTATACTTACAACACATTCTACTCTAGCTATCAATAGCATCCTTAAATGCCATCACCAAACTGTTTATTTCTCTAATATAAAACTGTCTAATAAGCTTATAACTAAGCTACTACTTATTAAACAACATGTCTAATCATATTTTCATGAATAGACTGCACTCAAACCTATCAATAAAACTCTCTTTAATAATTTTTGGCAACAATACTATCTTCTACTCTCTTATATCAACCTAACCTAGTACTAATCTCTTAATTCTCTTATTACAAATAAAGAACTCTTACAAACTTTCTTTTAGCTTTCTAACAATAAAGCCTGTAGTTTTACAGACATTAGTTATAAAATGCTCAAACATATCAGTCTTGAATGCATTTCTGCAATTACTAGTCTCTTTAATTATTGTCTTCTTGAAAACAGAATTTCTAAGCAATGAAAATATAGCAGAATTTATCCTATTTCTAAACATAACTCCTTTGATGATAATCTTAATCTTACTTAACCTATTAGTCTTGTTGAACATATTTGCAAACTATATATTAAAATTCTTACAAACAGACTAAGCATTATATTTTTTTCTAATTCTATTCTTTTACATTTTAATTTTGTTGCATTCTCTAATAATAGCACTTTAATTTCTATTTACATCTTCAATAATCTTATTGAAGATGCTATTTGCAATTATAAGAACATTTGGCTACTTTCACAAGATATGAATAAAGCATATAATTCTGTCAACTTTACTTTTTTTAAACATTTACTTTCTTGTCTGACACTTCCTTTAACTATTATTAATATTCTATCTGATCTTCTAACTAATCACTATAACCAAGTTATTACTAACTTCAGTTTTATTCTCTTATACCCAGTTTATAATAATATTGACCAAGATAAAACCATTACTCCTTTATTATAATGCATATATTATGACCTACTGATCTTATATATATATGCACAAATATTTAATTATACTTTACAATTTTCTTGAACTACCAATCTTAAACTCTGAACATTCAACTTATTACAAAAACAATGCTCTGTCTTAGCATATATAAACAATACTTTTTGGGTTGTTTTATCACAAACTGAGGTTTTAACTTACTATCTATAGCTGAATAATTTTATATTATAGCTAACATTCAAGTTAACTTTTCAAAATCTATTCTGGTTACCAATAATCTTCTACCTTACTATATTCATATTTCTTATAATAATTATCTTCTTTTAGTTTACTCTTCTAAACAACCCTTTAAATTTTTAGGTTGTTGGTTTACTCTAGACAATAAGCAATCTAAACAAACAAAACTGCTTATTGCTAAATTCTTTTAACTTATTTAAATTGCTAAAACCAAACATATTATTAACTTATATGCTTATTATATTATTAATACAGTTATCATTTCTACCTTTAAATATTATCTTCAAAACATTGTAGTTAGCTAGCCTACTTGTAATAAAATCTTTATTCAACATATTGGTCTTGTTAAACTTAAAGCTAAACTTTGCTATACAATACCCTCTAGTACTCTTTTACATTCTCAAATTTACAACATCAAACATATCTTAGATATCCAATTACAGCACTATATTCTTAATCTTTTCAAATGACTTAATAATCCTGACCTATTAGGCACATCAACTCATATTCAAATTCAACAGTTACAAAATAACCTCTAGTCTCCTACTAATATCTTCTTATATTCTAACCCAATTATTAATAGTTTCAACCATCTAACTACAAACTTTAAAATTATTCAGCTTATTAAGCATATTGGCTAAACACTTTTTACTAATTTAACTTATAATATTTCATATATCCTAAATAATGAAACTATTTTCTTTGAATCTCTTTCTCCTCTTATTCCAAATATTTCATCTTTAAAAAACAACTTAAATATTACAAACTACTTTTTTTTGATTAACTTATTATATATAATAATTCATGCTTATTATACTGACAACATATTTCTCCTAAACTAAACAAACTCTCTAAAGGTATTATACTTTAATGATTTACTACTCTTGAGAACATTACAACAAGCCACTTCTATCAACATACTCTATATGATCACTTTAATCTGCCTCTAACAAACTATTTTTATTATACCACTGATTACTTTATCTCTAATACCAAAACCTAATTACTTACTGTTCTTAATGATCAAATAATTATTGGCAAAGCCAGAAGGCATAATATCTCTATAGCTCTTATCCTTATTACTCACTAGCATTGCTTATAACTGTTCCAGTTTTTGAATTTATATTCTACTTCTTCTTCTACTACTATATTATGTTCTGGATATTATCTTATTCCAATACAATTATCAACAAATATACTATCTTTATTCTACAAATCTGACTACAAAACTACTCTGCTATATTAATTTTGACAAAGCTCTTAATCTACAGTATATGTCAACTTTCTTGATATTGTATACTCTTTAGCTATTTGACATCCTTTACATATTTTACCACCTCCTTTATTAATAATCAACTTATAACAATTATCTTGCATCTTTTAGTTTAACCAACTTATTAATAGCTTACAGTCTATTGCTAATTCTAATTATAATCTAACTACTATTTCATTTTATACTGATGGTTCTGTTATCAAGCTTAGTACCTCTCAATGTTCTATAGACATAGGTTGGGTTAAGTTAATAATTCTGCAACTATTCACTTATTTCAAACACAAGTTAAACTCTGGCTATGCTTCTTTAAAGTTAAAATTCTTGCTATTCTTTCAACAATTATAACTGCTCCTAGAAACTGTTCTGTTCATATATTTACTAACTCACTATCTGTAATTTTCAAATATTACAGTATTTGCTCATCAGCATCCAAACTCTTTTATACTTATATTCTATACTTTTCTATTTGGCAAACTCTTATCAACTTCATTAACTTATATAACATTCAGCTCACTTTTCACAAAGTTACTGCACACCAAGATGACCTATTTAATAACCTTGCTGACCAACTTGCTTGTAGCCACCAAATACTATTCTTTTTAATATTTTTAACTAACAATCTTTACAACTCTGTTTATATACTATTTATTAACTAATTTTTTATTAAAATTTCTATTCAATACTTTATCTGTACTATCTGTTAAGTCCATATCATAATACTTTAAACATTTCAATATTATTTTCAATAATAGTTTACTATTGCCTCTAATATCAACTAGGAAGCCACTTGGCTTTATATTAATAATAATCAAAATATGTTAACTTTGCTTATAGCTTCTACTTTTCTATTTTAAAAACCTTTTATATTAAAATTCTTTTAGATAAACTACTTGTTTTTCACACTCTTTACAAATGTAACTTCTTTTACTCTTCACTCTGCCACCAATATAATCAAACTAGCTCTTCATTACACTGAACTCTTTGTTTTTCTACTCAGACAATTTATTACTTAATCTCTAATTCTCTTAATTGCATTTTAAATGCAATTGCTCTTAACATGTTTACCAATCTTGTCTCTAATTTACATTAAGAAATTCTTTTATTTAATAGCTTTAAATTGCACAACTCTTCATACATGTTATCTTTTATTTCTATTTTATCTGGTTTAATTCCTATTAATCTTATTTTTACTATTCATAATACTTCTATTTTTTACTATATATCTGCTTCTCTTTTTATTAAATTTTTTCTTTATTTAAACTAACAAATATATAAACAAATATGGATTCCATATTGTATTTCACATTCTGCACAGTCTCAAACTACACTTGCTACAAATTTAACTTATAGTTCTTTCTTTAGTTTACCCTTATCTTCTATTCTAATATTATAAATTATTACCAAAATTGATTTTTAAACTATCCAATAGATTAAATATTATAATCCTCTCTTTTATATTATTACTAATACTCAAATATAAGTAAGCCTTGGCCACTTTAGTAAGTTTAGATCACAGATTATATGTCTAAGTCTTTATTTTTTATATATAATTTAAAAGCAAGCTTTTCTTTATAAAAACTTTAATTGAATTTCAATAAAGTTAAAGGCATGGCCTCATTGTTAATATTTAAAATAAATTTAACCATAAATTAATACTATTTATAATTTGTATTTGCAGCTTGTATAAACTTATAATAGTCTTTACAGTTTTATATTATATATAATAATAAAAAACTAATATAAGAATAGATACATTGTAGTTTATTATATTTTATAATTATTGTAATTTTATTGCAAAGTTTAAGTAGTTATAACTAAGATAATTAATAGTTTTTGTAAAGTTAAAAATATGTTATTAATTCTAAATAAATATATTTAACAAAATATTAATCATCTTATTAAGTATAATATATCAACTTGATATATTTGAATTAAAATATAATTATATAAATTTTATATATAATAATTAAATAAATATATTTTATATTTAAAGATTTATAAAATATATTTATAAAAAAAAATATTTTTTTTTAATATTAAGGTTAGGTTTTGCTTATATCTTTATTAGTAATTTTAGTTGTATATATTAATATACTATATACTAAGATATACTAAGATTGTAAATTACAAAATAAAAACTACATGCAAGAATTAAAACTTAAACAGTTTTATCTGTAACCTAAACTGAAAGTATATATTTCATAAGCAAAGTATATTCTATATTATTAATAAATTATTATTTTAATTAAAAAATACTAAATACAATTTAATTTTCTAGACAAATTTGCCTAGAATACAGTTTAAGAAATAGCAATCTGTTCTATAAATAAAATTTATAATATCAAGAGTTTTATTAGTAAACTCTTAATTGATTTTAAAAGGCTAGTTTGAGGCTTAGCTTTACTATATTGAAATTTTAATTAGTTTTTACTATATCAAGAATTTACTATAACAGAAGTTATAATATAACAATCTAGAAATTATCTTTAAGAAAATAAGTGTTTAAATATTTAATATAATTAGTAGTAGTTTAATATAGCTAAATAATAAAAACAACCAAACTTCTATGCTAATCTTAATTATAAGTTTCTTATTTTAGATTAAAGCTTGTAAATAATTTACTGCAAACTGCTATATATAAGATCCAAGTTTGCTTTTTTACTTTACCAATTTTAAATTTTTTAATAAATCTATAGGTTTTTTGTATAAACATAAGTCTAATTATAGCTTAATAGTAGTTAAATTACTAATGTTTATTACTAATTTTTATTTGTAGATCTGTACATTTTACTAAAACTTTATTTCATATTATAGATCTGAGTTTGTAATACAGTAAAATCATCTAAATAAATGTTGTAACTATAATAAGTAATATAAAAAGTTATAGCATTATTGCTATAACTTATTATATACAATGCATCTCTTTTCTGTAGATTCTAATTTATTAAGAAAATAAAAATCAGATATATACAATATAGAAACAAGTGAAAAAAATTAAATAACTATATAGTAAAAGCTTATCTGAAGCCTAATAGTAGCAACTGGCAACTAAATATAAATACACCAACAACAAACAAAGCAAAGATTAAGAGAAAAAGAGATAAAGAGACTACTCATATAACTAAAAATGATATACAATAGCCTCAAGGTCCTATATCTGAATTTTTTTTTCAGATTCAGTTACAACTATTGATGAATAGCAAGACAACAAGTAAATTGCCAAAAGGCAAAGCTAGCAACAAACTAAACAAGACCTATACTAACTAAGCAATAAAAAGAAGATATATACTTCTTCTTAGAACAAAAAATAATACAAAAAGTAGGCAATTAGGCACACTCTTATCAAAAAATACAATGACATCATTTCATACCAATGACAACAACAACAAACTAGTTGCAACAGATTCTAAAAATGCAAATGCAAACATGACAGACAACAATAATAAGCAAATAATTATTTCCTACAATAGTATGCCTCATATTACTATAAATAGTAATAACAACATGCTGATGAAGACAGATATAGACTCAACTGCCAAAAATAAGAGTAAAATGACTATTTAACATATAGAAAATGCCCAAGCAACAACCAGCCAAGATGCCATATATGAAAATAAAAAAAACATAACAAAATAGAAACAAACTTAGTGAACACAATAGCTAGTCACCAGACAGAACTCAAATACTGAATATATAGCTAAATAACAAAGCAAAACATCACAATAGAGGAAAGAATGCAAACTGATGATGAACAAGATTATAACCAATTATAGATAAATACTATTCAGCCAAGTATCAAAAAAGATTGCATTGAATCCTTCGATACCAACAAATGGAATTATGACAAAATTATAAAATTAATTAAAAACAAACAAGGAATTACTGATTTTGTAATACACAAATTACAAATAAAATATACTAATCACACAATTCATTTTGTGATTGAAGCAAAATTCAGACATCTAAATACTGCATTTTTCTTTACCTTTACATAAACAAAGAAATTTATATCTTAACATCAAGCTGTCTATGAAGAATTGTTTAAGAAAGCATTGTCAATATATAAAAATCTAAATGTGATTACCATTACAAATAAAGCAACTAGAGATGTAATATACCAAAAACTTTGACAAAAAATCATAATAGATTTTATAACTAATAAAAACTTTAATACAGTAACTTCTAAGGAAGTTTATTAAATAATCAAATATTATAGAGAATTTACAAAGAACAAGCATTTGTTAAAGCAAAAGATATTTAAGAAGCAATTAAAATAGTATTTGCAATACTATTAGAACCTCTTTCTGCAAATCCAAAACAAATACCAGAAAACATCATACAAATGCTATTATTCAAGTTACCAATCAGTTAGTATGTATATACAAAAACTATTGTTACTCTACTATATAAATCTTTTACTTCAACTAACTGCCAGAAAAATATTTTATCAAACTAGAACCCTTGCCAACAGAGATAACAAAACTGAACCTAGCAGTAAAGGGCTTATTTCCAATTACAAGCCAAAGTGCACTACAAAATTTAGCATTCTATAGAAAAAGACTACAGAACTAGTATAATTGCACAACTATTCCATCAAACTACTTTAATCTTCTACTCTCAAAACAACCACTTCTACTAGCTTATTAGGACCTAAATAGCAAATATAAACTTCATTTTCCTATTGATATGCAAGACCAAAATACAAACTTATCAGACTTAGTACAGTAACTAAGAGAAGACTACTACTTTAAGAACATTCCAAATAACTACTTTAAGGCTAAACCATTACTCCCAAAAAATGTAAAAAAGATACAAATCTCAAACACCTTTACTTTTCTAATTCAAGAAGATGCAATTGCAAAATGCTTTGTAGAACAGATCTTCTCTATTTACAAATTCTTATTTTTACTTCTACTAACATCATGACAGCAAACTCTACTGATAAACCTTGGCTACCTGAGGATCCACAACAAATTAATAACTACAACATTACTACACCTATAATCTTGAGAAAACAGCTAGTAGATATAGCAAGAATGCTTAGAGAAAAATATTACTTTTATCAAATTTCAGAGATCTGAATACAGATAGAGAAATCTACTGACAAAGTGAATAAAGAAAACATAGCATCCAATACTAAAGAACAACCTAACAAGCCAATTATTTCTGATACTCTACTAGTTATTATAGAACATCTAAAAACAAAAAATATAGATATAATACATATAACAATCTCTATAACAGAACAAGTAAAAGTTAACATAACTCTTAAATTTCTTTAACAACACCTTACTATCAAAACTATCTCAGATAAGATTCTCTCACTACCACTACTTCTAGCTCCTAACTGGAATATTTTTAAAATTATTTCTTCTCAATGACAGAACATAATCTAAACATGTCTATTAATAGCAATGAAATTGCTATAATTACATCACAATCAAAAAAACAATTAAATAAACCAAACCTAATTGAATTTAATTTAAATAAAAAAATCAACATAGCCACACACAATGTTAGAGGAATTAATAACATATTGAAAATGCAAACATAGATCAAATACTGCATAGAATCTAGCCTGCATATAATTTTAATTACCAAAACTAAACTAAAGAAGTCTACAACAAAATTACTAACTAATCCATTATACAAAATTTATACTTCAAACTTTATATTATACAAATCAAACCAATGTGAAACCAGTCTACAAACAGCACTAATAGTCTGTAATCAACTACAACTATACATTCACAAAATTAATACTCTTATAGAAACAGCAATTTTCATTGACTTTTTCTTCTCTAACAACAATAAAATTTGCATTATCTCAGTTTATATCCCTTCAAACCACCTATCTCTTTTTAAGAATATCCAATTTCAAATACTTATTTGAATCACAAAAGGCAAAGCCAAAAATTGGCATTTGATTATATTAGGTAACTTTAATGCTAACCAACACAGAGATAGACATTTTCCAATTTTTACTGATCTAAATGCTGCAAATCTAACAAGTCTTCTTACTTTTTACAATATTTAAACACCTACCTGGCATGGTTCAACTAACACAAGCCAAATAGATGATATTTGAACCTTCTCTAACATACTGTTAGTATTTAAATATCTATTACTTATTGATGCTTTACATATTTCAGATAGTGATCACTGCATTCTACATACAACTTGGTATACCAACTTCACTTCACAAAAAATTCTAGAAACAAAAAAAAAAAAAGAAAAATATATCTATATGAGAAAATGATATAAAAAACCTGGAATAATTTTGAAGACTTAATAAATATACTCTTTAATACACAAACTATTTCTTTAGCAAACATAAGCAAAGAAGAGATAAACAAAACCTGAAACTTTTGGTCAGCAAAAGTTAAAGAAACAATAAACAAATATATTTCATATACTTTTATAGCTCTAAAACCTTTTTTTGCACTTTCTTTAAAAGCAACCAAACTTCACGCAGCTTTAAAACATATTAATAAATGTTTACATTGTCTCTTTAATAACCTACTAAACAGCTTAACAAAAGCCAACCATTATTTGTTCAAAGCTGCTACTCTGGCAAAAATTAATATTCTATTAATTACTCAAATACAATTAAACTTTTTGACTTCTGACATAATAGCATTAATGAAAGAACATAAACACACAATTTGGCAAGCATATAACTTTGAAAAAAAGCAAGAACAAAATAAGTGAATTAAATTCTACACAAACTGAAGGTACTTAGACTTTAAAGATAACATAAGTCAGATGTTAAACAGCATTCTAAAAAGAAGAGCAGAACCAGTTAATTTTGAAAAAATTATTTTACTAGACAAAGTAATTACTGATAAAAAATGAAATTAAAGAAGCTACATGCTTATATTTTAAAAACTAGACAAAAAACAATCTTGCCAATGATGACAATTGGAAGAAATAAGAAACAATATATCTTCTACTCAACAATATTAAAAACAATATTTACAACAATCTTTTTGATTTTATCACAATGACTGAGCTTGAACAAACAATAAAAACAGCATCTAAAGGAAAAGCAACTGGACCATTAGAAATTTCAAATGAAGTTCTCCAACATTTACCTTCATCAGCTCTTTTCTATCTTTTAATTATATTTAATACTGCTTATTGCAAGAAATCATCTTCAATCAGTGGTTAAAAGCTAATATCTGGCCAATTTCAAAGAAACAAACTTATAACTATGAACTTAACTCTGCTTGCCCTATTACACTAAGTGATTATACTAGAAAATTTTTACAAAAATTCTAACAACCTAATTAACAAATATTCTAATGCATAATCAAGTGCTATTTTCATATAACTTTGCAGCTTTCCCTTATCAATCTACATTACAGCCAATCTCACAACTTATACATATTCTGAAAGATGCAATCACAAACAAAAAAGAAGTTTGAATCCTTTTCCAAGATATGTCAAAAGCCTTTGACTCAATCTACATATCTGCCTTATACAAAGCACTCAAAAGAATATGAATCTTAGACAAGACAATAAACCTACTATCATATTTGCTCTCCTATTGAACCAACAAAGTAATTACAACTCTAGATCTAACTGCACCATACCTGATAGAAGATGGTATTGACCAAGAAAAGGCAATCTCTCCTCTCCTTTGAAAAATATACTATGACCTATTAATATTACGAATATATAAAGAACAGCAAGAATATTTTAGTAAAATTCCTTCTTCAAGTACAAAAAAGATACACATCTTAGTAATGACCTACATAAATGACTTCCTATAGATTGCACCAAACAAAGCCTCATTTACCAACATTTTATATACTGCCTCCTCATTTTACAAATTTGCTAATATAAAAGTCAACCGGTTGAAATCCACTTTAGTTACAAGCTTATTAGACTTAGACAAAACTATACTTTTTGACAAAGAAAAATTAACAGCAATTAACAATGAGGCACCTTTTAAATACTTGGGAGCATGGTTCTTAACTAACAAAAAACCATTACTAATACAAAAAGAAATAATAACTAAAGCTAAAATCAATCTAAAAAAATTACAATTTGCTAATATAACAGAAAAACAAACAATCTATATTATAAACAGTGTTATTACCCTATGCCTTCTTTATCATCTATATTTCTCATTTCTTTTTTCTTCACAATTAGGCTTGCTCAACAAAACCTGCACTCAATTAATTAAACACAAAGCAAGACTAATATAAGTGATTCCAAATTTTTTTTTATTTAATCTAGACATTTATGCACTAGTAAATCTAAAACAAGTTCAAATATCAGTACTTGTTACAACATTCCAAAAATATCTAAATCATTATAACTTTGATGCTTCTTTCCTAAAACTATGACTACAACAATTGCAAGATGTAGTACTTATAAATATTTTAATTTTAGAACAACTTTTGGTATTCTCATCATCACAAATAAATATTATTAACCTACAAAAACGACCATAACTTTTGAACTACTGAACAGAATTCGATGAAACCACCACCATTCGAATCAGCTCA